>WTSP01018706.1:91775-116827 GCA_025331215.1 Actenoides lindsayi
AAGGAACAAAAAAATAAAAAAAAAATTAAAATAATAATAATATATATATAAATATAAATTTTAAAAAATAAAAATTAACAAATAAAATAACAAAATACAACACCAAACCATGAGAAAATAAAGATGCTCTCCAATTAGTTTTAGTTCTGTATAGCTCCTCAGCACTAAGATAAAAAATAGAGATAACTGAAGGCAGAGGGAAAACAAATGCAGGATTTTCTTTTAGCAGAATTTTGGGAAGTCAAAAAAATCTGTTGGCTTTTTTTAGAAGAAAATTTGTCTTCTCTTTGCCCATATAAACCAAAATGAACTAATGCTTTTTCATAGATGTTAAAAAAAGCCATTTTTTTCAACATCTTTCCCCCTCCAGAACATTTTACAAATAAAAAAAGCTTAGATTAAATCCTTTTAAGGAGGTCTAACAGTCAGTATTTGTTTCTGTAAGGGATAAATAAGAGATGTCATTTCCTAATTTCACCTCTAATTTCAGAGCCAAACCCAAAAATGCAGACTTTATCCAGAGTAGCTGTCATGAGGGGAAAACCAACTGACTTCTCCTTTAAAGTCACCCAAGTAGTCCCTCAGAAAGGGAAGGCACGTGCCAAGCATCAAAACGCATTCACCTCACCGATTAACACCCTGAACATCTCAGCTGACAGCAAAAAGCTGCTTTCCCTTCTGCAACCCCTTCCAACCCTCTCCTCTTCACCATCACCAGGGGCAAAGGCCCATTACCCAGCCAATCAGGGCGAGCAAGGTTCAGCCTCTGCTGAGGCACATCAGTCCTTCAACCCAAAAGCAAACAATGCCAGGTGCCAACGTAACCGCAGCCCTGCAAAGCGCCAGCACCCTTGGCGCAGGTCCCCGCACCATGGCGTGGTGGCACCAGCTCTACCCACCATGCCCGCAGCTCCCAGCGCTGGCAGGCACCAACTGGGCACCTCGCTGCTGGCTCCCATCTCTGAGCCCACTGCTGCCTGCAGCCACCAAAAGTCCACGTCTGGCTGCACACGCACAGGAGGGTGAAGCGATGCCGCTGACCTCTGCGTTTTGGAATGTTGCAGGGGCCGCTGCTCTGGACAGGTCTGTCAAGACCACCAAAATTATAAAGGTGGTACTGTCTCCTCAACTCAAGATGGTCTTTTAGTAACTAACCTCACGGCTGGGTCTCATCTGCTGCAAGCACTACCTCCCAAAGCTGAAGAGATGGAGAAAGCACAGTCTTCAAACATGCATGAATAATGAATGAGAACTTATCAGAACTTCCAACACACAAACATTTTTAAAGAGGAGCTTTCCGACATTCTTTTATCCAGAATACCAATACCTACATTTTTTCAGGTAGCGTCTGCACTGACTTGGTTATGAAGTTTCACAGGCATTTCAGGCCATCACCTCTGTGCTTTCCAATCCAAGACATCTTCTTGGGCCCCGCTCCCATGCTTAGCTTCCTGAGAAGGGTCCCAAGTAACAGGATGATAGCTTCCTCCTTCTTGGGTTTGGTTCACTTTGCAAATGGTACTTGCCCACGAAAAAGGAAACCATTTAAGCAATGATCTTTTAGTATGTGGCTCCACAGACAAGCCTGGGGAACTGACAAAACAGATGCAAATTCACACCCAGCTCAGACCACACCGAACTTGACAGCTCTTGCTGAGGTTGCTCCCATGCACGAACAGACCTGGGAACTCGCTGCAGTGTGTGTCCCTGCTTCCAGAGCCACAGCTAGCTCCGTGTTTCCCCAGAGCAAGTGCTTTCCTCCGCAGGAGGCACTTCCACGATCCAAGAAAGAGAGGTATTCTTTGAAAGCTGGAGTTATTTCAAGCTCCAGACTATTAGGATTACCAACAATTAACATTCTGAAGTAGCTGTCTGCCCTTTCTGCTCCTAGAACGTATGGCACCGTCAACACTATTAAGTTTTGCTGAGAGATCCTGATTCATCTAACTGTAACTCACTGAAAAAGTTGCAATTAAACTATTTTTAAGTGGGCCACCACTGAGGTCTGCAAGCAAATACTGGATTTTATATGCATGTTTACAAATACCACAGCTGTCCATATGTTCCATATGCTTTATCTCTACTTAGAACCAACTAGTCATGGCCAAGCAACGCTGATGTACGTGCTTACCTTTAAAGTGGTCAATAAATCAAATGGAT
The DNA here is from genome assembly GCA_025331215.1 of Actenoides lindsayi. Taxonomy (NCBI): domain Eukaryota; kingdom Metazoa; phylum Chordata; class Aves; order Coraciiformes; family Alcedinidae; genus Actenoides; species Actenoides lindsayi. Next base: position 93,936 of record WTSP01018706.1, read on the forward strand.
TCATTCTCACCTCTAACCTGCATTTAGGGATGGACTAAACATGTCAGCACCTGTGCAATCATTCTGGATTTATGGTTCCAGATTCACGGATGTGCTAGCAAAGATGCCTTACAATCAATTCTGGTCATGCTTTCAGCACCTGGAAATCCCCACAGATGGCGGTGCTGACAGAGCTGTCCTGTCTCAACAGCTTTAAGGATTGTGAGGCAGTATGGTGCCCAGCACCCACTAAAGCACCTTCCCAGACAGCTCTAAAGCATTTGAGTGCCTGGGCCAACATCTTGCATTTACACAGCATCCCACACCTAGAAATACCCCAAATCGCTTTGCAAGCTGCATGGTTTTAATGTGTCTGATGGTAAATAGCACAAATCACCCACTGCTGAAACGCACCAGACTTTTAGTAACGAGTCCCAGTCCTCTAGCCTTGCCTAGCAGTAGAAGTCAACAGCCAGTGGCAGGAAGTAAAAACATAAAAAGATTTTGAAAACACAGAACAAATTTGGCCAACACACATTCCAGATGAGTGTTTGGGAGATTATACATTAAAACTGACATTTCCCTTCTGAATAAAAATATTCTAGAGTAGAATACTAGAACAGAGTAAAAGTATTTCAATCTTCTGCAAAGAACAAGTAACACTAAAAAGCTCCTTTGTGTAGGAATATGTTTTCCTCCTCTCTTCTTTGCCTCCAAAAGAACTGAGAGTGGTTCTTTCCTGCAGACACTGTAATGACACACATACCCAGAGTACAGGTAGCTATCAAATGAAAATCCCCCAAAATCCACCAAATCCAATCATTTTCTTCCATGGGAGAAAGGTGTTCCAGTCATACCTCTTCTGTTTTTGTCCTCAACCCATTCCTGTAAAGATAAGATATCAACACAAACTAGCTCTGAAAAATGCTCCACTTCCTGAAAGTATGTCCCACCTGGCTGTGGGATCTGGTTTTGAACACCAACAAAAATGTAGATTGAAAGGTCCTATTGCTCTCTGGACCTCTAGTTTGCCCACGTGTTTTAAACAACCGTTTACCTTGGTTCCACCTGAACAGTTACACAAAATGAAGTAAGGTTGAAATAGTCCAGGTAGCATATGACAGCTGAGTCAAGCACAATGGTCTCTTCCAAAAGGGTACAAACCTCTTCCTGACCTGGAGAAGAAAATAAATCAGACTGATCCCAAGAAACACCTTGTCTGCTAAATGGGGCTTGTACACATCACTTGCATTGTTCATGATCTCTGTACTCATCCATGTCCACATCTGAATCAAAGAGGGAGTGTCCAGTGTAATCTGTGTCAGGGGTCTGAGAAATACTGTTCCCCTCCTCATCAAATGTTTCTGTCCTTGAATAAAAACTGAAGTCCTGCAAAGGGGAGTAAGTCTTGCTCGCTTCGCTGCTTTCCTCAGATTCATACAGAGTGTTGTCATCATCATGGTGCCATTCCGGCCAAAATTTCCTCCTTATTCTTTCACAATACATAGCAAGGTTAATCAGTTCACCTGCAACACAGCACAACACACTCCAGTCAATAGATGCAGTCAGTACCGCTCTAACTCATCTGCTGATGCAGAAACATGTTAGCACTGGAAACAAATTGCACAGGTTCCATCTGAAGAGGTTTCAAAATGCCAAGACCCCAGCAATCCTCTTAGTGGCTCTGTCTGTAACTTTCATGCAACTTAAGCCATGCGTTATCAACCTACATGCAACAAGAAGGGTTATGCTGGAATGAATGCGAGTGCAAGCAGCAAACTCCAAATTCAACCTCTAAAGAAATAAATCAAATCAAAATACTGATACTGTAAGATTTTTTTCACAGTAAAATTCTTGCTTATTCTGCAGAAACCTGGTTTCTAATACAGAATTTGAACCTATCTATATGTCTATATACACAACACATTTGCTAAAATACAACGTATTTGGGTTTTCTACCACCAGATGGCAGCGTTGCCTGCAAGATAAATTCACATTTACAAAGTTTTTCATATGGTCACTGGCTCACTCGTAATGATCCTAGCCTTAGTACCTTATGTTTATGCATACATGTATGCTCAGAGTGTGCTTAGAGAAGAAACTACAAAAAACGTCAAAGAGCAAAGAACTAATACTATATTAAAGGGAACATGTATGTGAAACCTGCACTCACAAGAGCATGAGTAGGTGAATGGGTACAGAGAATCGCCCATACTGCTTGGGTATTTGCATCTACTACCATCTATTTATTTTCATTAGAGACAAACTAGTTCAACATAGTATTCCTTCTTCAAAGTCATGGACCCTGCATAATTTTATCTGTGATTCCTCAGACATCAAGGGGAAGAACTACACAGACAATACTTACGTCCTCGAATATTTTTTTTCCTCAAATTTTTACTAATGAGCAAGTCTACACCTCTTAATTATTGCTTTAGTAGCTTTCTCTTGCACAGAGTAGATCTAAAGGTCAGACACATTCCTTGTACACCTATTTCACATCCTTTTCCTCCTTAGGGCTTCCCATTTTTCATACTGAGTGATTTTATTCTGAAAAGGGATGGAAAGATACTTTCACATACCTACACCACCTCAGAAAGAAAGAAAAAGAAAAAAAAACCACAGGGAAGGGAGGATGTATTGGTTTCCAACTCATGCAAAAACACAGTGACTCCAAAGTCAGGCTGGACTTTTTTCTTGTCCAGCATCTTCAGTACCAGTAAAGGCTGGAATTTCAGTGGGGCAACAGCACTTGCAGTTCTACTATCAATGAAACTACTCAGCTCAGAAGAATTTGGCTCATGGCCATGCTTCTGTCTCCTCATATTTTACCCAGCATTCATTCCTTAAATGTATTCAGTCTTTGCTGTGTTAAACAGGGAAAAAGATCAAGCACAGGAATAGAAACAATTACCGTGCAGAACATTAAAGAGAAAACAAACAAGAATTTTAAGAGAAAACAACATGACAGGATACAAATGCTACATCAAAGGCAAGAACAGCCTGCGATGAAGTTGAAGTGCTCCTGCAATCTTCAAATGACCTCACAAGGTGCTCCAAGTTTAACCATGGCAAACGCCACCAAGAGTTTTTCATCATAGATGACTTAAGCTCTCTTACCTTTGATTAGTCTCTCTGGTCGAGTCCCTGGTAGTGTCCACATCGCCTGTGCCAGGTGCCCAAAGACAGTGGCATCAACGGTGGAAACGGTTGGTCCCATAATGTACTTCTTGTCCCCTGTAACAACAAACAAACAGCAAACATTCATTGATTGGATGTCATTTCTCCCCAGATAAAACATAAATAAATAAAGGCCATGATTACATCCTTAGCATATTTCTTTTACTGAAATCATTTAGCTGAAAAGGTTGACTGGTTCAAAGACAGGGATTCGATGTTGAATATGGTTCAAAAGCTGTTGCCAGGGTTCAGCAGGTGAAATCCGTAACTGCAGCTTCCCCTGTGCTCACCACTTCTATAACTAGGGCAATGACAGAGCCACCACTGGCCAAGTGACCTCCTCTACTCATTACAGCTGGCAGCACACACACACTGTGCTAGTTCTGCTGCATTTAACATCTTCTCTGCAGTCAGCAGGTACCTGAAAGTACGATTTTCTCCTTTGGTGCAAACCCCTAATTGTTCAACCATGGTTCAAAACCATGAATGCACCTGCTCAAAAGAAGCTGGTAACCCCGTATCTCTTGTGTGTGCAGATCCAGTTCCAGGTTGCTCATCTGATCATATAAAAAAAGAAATCAGTACCCAAAGCTCTCATCAGCCTGAACCCACTTTTTCAGGCTGAAACTGATGCACCAGTCAGACTGGCAGCAACTGTTCAGAAATGACCTGCATCTCCAGGAGGATGAACGGCCATAGGCAGGAGCAAAGAGCTCCTCTCATACACCACCAGCATGGTGCCCCCATCCCCAGACACTGGTTTCTACCTGGCAGGGACCAAACAGAGGGACGTCAGGCACGCTGGCAGGCAACTGAAACAGCAGCCACTTGGGACTGGCCTTGTCCAGAGAAGGGACATGTCTGTTCCACACTGCTATTCCACTTACCTCTCTGGGCACCCCCATGCCATGATGGTCCTAAGTGGCCACCACAGCAGAAACAGATGGAAAACTACCCAAGATAAGGAAGAAAATCACATTTCAAAGTCACCATTTGCAAAGAAACATCCAGTATAAACTTGTTTCCTCACCACAGGCACAAGGCTTGGAGCAAAGACCGCACACAGGGCACGGAGGTGAATCATGTGGTATTGCAGAGGTCAGGTGAGATGGTTGTCCTGCCCCTGCCTTGGCCTAAAGCACTATAAACTCTGTGAAATGTGGCATGTAACTGAATTCTCCAAATCCAGTTATCCCATCTCCCCAGGACATTCCTCCCCTGCCCAGTATAAACTGCCTGTAATTCAGCAGGTTATTAAACGTTGGGGTTATTGAGTTAGTTTAGAAAAACTGTCCATCAGTAAAATGCATCAAATCCCAGAGTACGGTAGAACAACTGCTGTCCTCTCCTTGTGCTAGAGTGTAGCAAAGCAGTGCTCAGGAACAGCCCATAACCATAACCTCCTCCTGACTGTCAGATGGAATTTTACCATGGAGTTAACTCCCCCCCAGCTCTTTCGCAGCTGCATCAATCTATCGTTTGAAAACTACATACAGGGTAAATGTTGTGTCTTTTCAGTATTTATTGGACGCCTAGCATCCATCCATCTCAAACACAGCTTAGAAATTGGTCCCCATACCACAGTCAGATGCCAAGACTAGGAATTTAGTACCATACAACTGGGTTGGAGACTTGATCCATAACGATGTTGTGCTGGGAAGTAATACTGCCCTTTCCATCTTGCTGCAACTACGGCAGGCAGCCAGCGAGGCCTGAACCATCCTGCTTCTGCAAAGAGAGTGGCTCCCCGGGCACAACACCTGCACCTTCAGGTGTGTGCAGACAAAGGGGAAGAGGAGGAAATACAGCTGTGGTTCTGCAAACTTGTAAATCTGCTTTTAGGTCACCCTGCACTGCATGACACGGCCTCCATACACATTTCCTTCTACCTGTCCCTAAAACTTCCAGTGCAACTTTTTTTCCACGAGACTTCCTGACAGACGAGATACCTTCTCTCCATGTCTGTTTTGTGCCAGATGACACAGCGCCTGTCGCATTAAGGCTGTCACAGCACTAATCTTCTCAACACCTCTCTGCACCCCACGGCTAATCCAGCAGAAATGCAACCACCTCGTCACACTGGACTTGGATCAAATCTGCATTGCCTGGGGATTTGAGAGCACACAGCTCCACTATTTACAAATGCATGCACCAGAGGATCCAAAAGCAGCTACTTCAGTACTTGGTCAAGAAATCCCACAGCAAGAGACAGATGTATGATGCAGGGCTGTCAGAAGACCTGCACTTTTCCACAGCAGCATGTACAGCCCACTCAGGCTGCTGCAGGGTATTTTAACTAGCATTAGATGCTGTCACAGTTTAGGGTCAGGGCAGCCCACTAGACCTATAACAGATGCTCTCTGTTAACCTCCCCTCCTTCCTCTGTGTTTCACCTCAGAGCTCCCCTGCCCTGTACAAAACATCAAATGCTCTTCAAAAGCTGGCTCAGGCAGCTGCTGCCCTGCAACTCCTTGCCCAAAATCCCCATTTACCCAAAAGCCTGAGGCTGGCAGACAGCTGTGAGAGCACCAACAGATTTATGGGCACTGCTCACTCACTTGCATCTTTTAAATAATTACCAAAATGTGTATCTTTATACATTGCCAGTTCATATTCCAAGTTCTCCCCACTTCCTCACACTACTGCCAGGCAGTAGGAAACAACTACAACACAAGGAAATTACATTTGCCATTTAAAAACTGCAGGATAGAGAGCAAGATGATACCATTGGGGCAGGCTGATTCATCACAGAAGAATTACTTCCAATTTCCACATTTGTAAGAGACCTGGAACCATCTGTTAGGGAAATGGGTACATGGGAGAAGGAAAAATGATTCTCAGAAATGAAAAAGAAAGAAAAAGCAGCACCCAAAATGTGAGTGAGAACATCAAAATAAGTATCACAAGACCTGGCAGCTGCCAAGTTATCATTCTCTAGAAGCAGCTCCTGGAATGTGAAAGTTACTCTTGTTCCCATATGAATAGTCTCTGTTAAAAAATGGGGAGCATTAAATTAACCTGATGTGCCTGATGGCTGACAACTACAGTTTGGTATGTGTGGTTATCCTACACGACAGGCATCCTTCTTAAGCTCTTAAGATTGCCCTCTAATTAACAACCAAAACCCCAACTGCTTCCTCATCCGGGCAAATACAAGGGCACACACATACGTGGAGGGGAATCTCACAAAGATATCTGTGCCAGCAGCAGGGTGACTGTTCGCCTTCTCCAGCCCCCTGTGAAACACAGGAGCCTTCAGTCAGGATGGAAGTCCTCAGCCCACCTCCCGTCCCCGCCTCAGGGTACAACCCGGAGGCCACAGTTACTAGATCCAGCCCTGAACAGCTGGCTGAAGAAAACCTGAATGTGCTGGTGTTAATGAAATAAAAATTAAAATAAAAATAAATCAGGGCAATTATAGAAAAGCAGACATATGCACCAGTACTCGAAAGGGCAAATAAAGTGAACCACACAACTGCACGCTGACTAGTCTGACATCCATTTCAGAGGTCAAGATGAAAAAAAATTTACGATATTCAGCTGGTAGTATAGTAAAATAAAAGGAATACAGCAGATGCCCATCAAGGCTTTTTGTAAGTACACAAGTCACAAAATTCTTATCGATAAACTGGAAGTAAAAATAAAACCCCAGCTGATAATATATGTTTCATAAAATTAAAAAAAAACCCACCCAAACAAAACTACCTAGTGCAGAAAACATCTTATCCTCGAGGATTTCCAGTGATTCTCCCACCAAAAGCAAAAGTAATAGACTGACTGATTATAGCATTTACCTTCACAAGGAGATGACCCAAGCCATCCAAGGAGGGAGGTAAAACTAGGAGGAGCATCTGCCTGCAGACTGGAATCGGACAAACTCCAATTTAAAACAGGTCAGATTTCCAACAGATGTTGATGGTGATTAACATCTGCCACCAATTACTAATGGAAGTGGTAGTACCTCCACCTGCTGGAATCTCATAAACGAAATTGGATGCCTTTTAGAAAGACAGGCTTCAGCCAGGAGAAAGAAAAAAAAAAGACGTGGGCCTCAGGACAGAAACCCAAGAGTCCAATTCACACAGATCTGTCTTGACAATTTAATGATGCCTTTGAACTCGAAACTTTACAAATCTGAGTGTCAGCACAGACTCCAGAGACAGAAGGATGTAGACTTCAAATAAGCAAACCAAGAGACTTTTACAGGTACCTGGGAACATATTTCAGCTTCCTCTTGAAGGCTACATCTCCTCTTAGCAGGCAGGGATTACTTTAGCATAGACACATGACTTGATGATCTTGGAGGTCTTTTCCAACTTTAACAATTGTATGATTCTAGGAAGAATTTCTTTCTCTACATACACTACTGCTGCTCCATTCAGCCTGCCAGTGTTGTCTTGCCAGAATCAGAAGGCTTGAACTTGCTCCAGATCCTGTCCCAGTGCCATTCCTCTCTACAACATACATGGAGCCATGCAGTAACACCATTGGAGCAGTCCCACAGCTGCGGGCACCTTGAGCTGGCCATAGCTCTGCAGCAGATGGGCCAAGATGTCCTCTTCTAAAATGAGTTGCTCCCTCCCTTCCTCCCCCAGAAAGAAAAGGGACCTCTTAAGCTCCAAAACCAGGTTTTCTTTGAAGAGGAACTAGAACAGGTAACTGTTTTTGTTAACAAACAGAATGCAGCATGAGAAATTGTTGACAGGAGATGTCAACAAGTCCTTCTCACTTGTTGTGCTCATGTATCATGTGTCTTTTTTCCACTTTGCTCCCATTCCAGCAACATGGCATGTTTGCTTCAGAAAACAAAGTTACAGAAAAATCTACAAAGCCCCATCTAGGTCCTCTACAAATATCTTCTTTTCCAAAACACCTCGAAAGTTCAGAAGCATCTCTCTTCCTTCCCTTTCTCAGCAAGCACTCAGTTTCCACCTTCTGCTGGGCTCTCATCTCCTTGCTCCCCCCATCCACTCCATGCTTCCCTATGTGGAGCATGTGCAATGTCCTCCTTCTGGAGCGCAAGGCAGGGAGGCATCTCCTGTACTCCACCCAGCCACTTCTTTAAAGCAATCTTAACAGGGAACAGAGCAGCCCCACATCTTGTGCACCACATCTCTTGGTTCCTTGCACAAGCGACGCACAAGCGCAAGGGAAGCCACAAAATGCCCCAAACCAACTCCTCAAAAAGAGAACTTCACACAGAAACACAACATGGTCAGCTCTCAGCAGACTGCAAGGTGAGAGGCAGAGTGTAGACAGCTCTGGTGCCAATGTCAGTCTGAGCTATGCAACAACGAGGCTCACATGGTTCTAGTTAAGTGAGGTCAGCCTTAAGACTAAACCTGTGGGATCCACCCATGACAACCAAGAAGTCTAAAACCACCTATTCTGACAACACAGACACATCTAGCAGCTTTGACTAAAGCTGCTAACACCAACCAAATACAAGATCCAGATCATCAAAATAACATCTGCAAGCAGTTTTCCAAGGACAGCCTCTAAGCAATCTACCAAACAGCCACGAGTCCCCTGAAGACAAAGTGAGACACCCCTAAAATGTAATTAAGTTTCATTTGCAGAACTAAACACCGTGTTTTCCTAAATTCACACAACAAAATGCTCTTCCAAAATTGCAGGCCATGTTCTGCTCCTCTAGATGTACATTATCTGGTGCTCAGAGAAGAAAGCCACTTACTCCTCTAAAGACACAATTTGGTAGACAACGGTAGGGAAAGAAACACTGTCTCTGCCAGAGTCAAGGTGGCCCTGAGTGGCAGCAGCAGCAGCGAGGGCTCTGCCTACGGACAAAACGAGATTATCTGGGGATGCGATCAAGCTGCCAGGAAGCACTCGCAGGTGAGTTCCCCCTGTGGACAGCCAGCTGTGAACAGACAGCAGACGGCACGTAACTCGCTGTACATTACCCAGGAGGCCCGCTAGTGTCCGCATGTCCTTCTCCATCAGCGTGTACATCTCCTCCTCCGAGAAGCGCCCGATGCCATGGCCGTACATTTCCCGCTTCACGATCCCTTTGGTCAGGTGGCAGAGGATCCACTTCAGCAAGTCGCTGAAGGGGCCAAAAAGCGAAACCATCTTTTGCGTCTCATGAAGATTCTCCACCCACTGGCAATAAGCTAAAGTCCTAGAAAGATGTAAAAAGAAGTTACATCGGTGCGTTACCCGGACAGCCCATCAGCGGCACCCTGCAAAGGCTCGCACAAAGGTTAGGCAGCAAGCGTTCTTAATGCTGAGTCCTCTCACTGCTCTGATGGAGAGGTAGTTTCCAGTGAAGAGCAGACCCCAGTGCAACTCACAAGTGACAGCAGAGAAAACGACTTTGCAACACTTGCACAGACTGCCCAGTGCTCATTCTCTCAGCAAATCATGACTCGCTTCAAAAGAAAATGAGATTCACCTTGACATAGAAAATAAAAGCTGCAGAATTTTCCCAAGCTCGCGTAACAAAACACAGTGCCAAAAGTGCCATCAGGTTTGCTAGCTAAAGATGATTGACTGCACAGACCTGGGGAAAGCAACAGCAAAACAGACCACAAAGAAACCAACCTCTCCCACCAACCTGTTCTCCTTGCTTTCTGTGCTGATGAAACTTAGCCAAGTAGTAACTTTGACAAAACATAGAATCATAGCATGTTAGGGGTTGGAAGGGACCTCCAGAGATCACTGAGTCCAATCCCCCTGCCAGAGCAGGAACACCTAGGGCAGGCCACACAGGAACAGATCCAGGTGGGATTTGAAAGTCTCCAGAGAAGAAGACTCCACAAGCTCTCTGGGCAGACTGTTCCAGTGCTCCGTCACACTCAGTGAAGAAGTTTCTCCTCAGGTTGAGGTGGAGCTTCCAATGTTCTAGATTATACCCATTATTCTGTGCCATATTACTGGGCACCACAAAAAGAGACTGGTCCCTTCCACTTGACACGCACCCCTCAGATATTTATAGACATTAATAAGGTCCCCTCTCACTCTTCTCCTCTAAACAGCCCCAATTCTCTCAGTCTCTCTGAGAGAGATGCTCAAGTCCCTTAATCATCTTCAGAGCTCCCCAGTAGATCCCTGTGTCTCTTAAACTGGGGAGCCCAAAACTGGATACAGTATTCCAGGTGTGGTCTCACCAGGGCAGAGTAGAGGGGGAAGAGAACCTCCCTAGACCTGCTTGGACACTTCTTAATGCACCTCAGGATACTATTGGCTCTCTTGGCCACAAGGGCTCATTGCTGTCCCATGGATAACTTACTATCGTAAATATTGTAACAACCATTTTTCATATCTCCCCTCTCCTAGAAAGTTACAATGACTTAATATTTTAAAAATAAAATGTAAAAAATGAAGGGATGGTGGTTACTGGGTTGGTTTTCTCCTGTATTTTTTTCTCTTCAAAATGTTGATTTTATGAGACACACATTTCTTAAGGACTCTGTTGTATTTCAGGCTGTATTTGCCACTAAATAAAGGTGTAATACATGATTTTGAAAGGTCCTTTTGCAAAAATTTGTCTTAACAGCCAAAATTAGTTTCCTACATAAATTTCTGTTGTTTATTAATATTGCAGGCAAACAACAAAGAAAAAAAATCTGTTGCTTTTTTTCTAAAGCTGCTTGAGTAGAGAAACATGAACGTTTTTAATATCTAGCATCTTATGACATTACAAAGAAGCCAAAAAGACCATACAACTTACATCACCAAAGGCCTAAAGACAACCTCAAAGTAGACAAGACAAGCAAGCATATGAAGACACAAGGGTCTCAGAAACACTGGGAGTTGATACCCATGCTCCATTATGTCAGTAGCCAGTCTTGTAGTTTCCAAACCAAAAAAAAAAAAATAATCTAAAAGTGCATTTACATGTTTAAGATTGTATGAAAACAGGTTCACGAAGACAGGATGAACTAGTGAAGCTACATCAAAAAGTTGCAATATCAAAAGTTGCAAGTTTATGTACACAATATATTAAATATTAACTTAATCAAACGTCTCCACTTCCAATACGATCAGAGCTCAAGTTTTCTAGTTTGGAATATGACTTCAGTTTCATCATTGTACATATTTCTAATTGCACATAATTTCCTTAGAGCTGATATGGATCAGCTAATTCAAATAAGAAAAAAACAACCAAACAAATGAAAACAGGGGTGGGGGAACACCAAAATCCACACACACACAAAGCAAAACCACAACCACACAAAGAAACAAAGCAGTATCTTCTGGAGAACTCCTCTGGATTTTTTTTAACGTACATTTTATCAAACTCCTATATGCCATGAACAGAAGTTGAAATCAGCAGTACCAGGAGGAAACAACTATGTTTACACCATGAAAATGTTCTAATCTTTACATTTCCATGGCCTATTTAGTTGTATTACTAATAACATGAGGTAAAAAGAGAATAATTTGCATAAAAGCTACAAAAAATTCACTTTCAGTTCAAATTTAGAGTGCTCCCAGAGTGGGTGAATGGCATTTTAATTCTACTAGAAATTGTCCACTGCAGGACAATGCTTCTGCTTACATTGATTTTATTAAAGTCAGTAACAAGGAAGCATGTGCAGGTTCTGCTGCAAATGCATGAACAGTGAAGAACAAAAATGCACCTGCTGTATTTCTGATGGCTTTTATCCTCAGCAGGTCTCTCCACAACCTCTTGCACTGTATTAATACGACCAAAGCATCCTGCTGATGTTTCACACGCTTCAGTGCCGCTCTTCAAATGGGGGTGGCTCTGCACAACACTTGTTTTTCCAAATGGATTCAAGTCACTGGGCTGGTTTTAGCACGGTGGTGTGTGAAGCAAAGCCAGGCTGAGCGAGCGACACCAGCACAACAAGGAACACGTGAAGCCAGCAAGCACAGAAGTAAATAGCTACTGAAACTCCAGCACTATTAACTTTGGCTAGAAGATGTGGTGAAAGACTGCCTTGCCTCAGGAACAAAGGTAAAACAGGATTTAGGAAGGATGGAAAGAAGACTGGGCTGAAAGCATAAGGATGCTCCACAGAGAACATTTCAGTAGTTGTGTTTCACAGGCCTGTGAAAGGACAAGGTCCCTTGAGCAGGTACAGCTCTGAAGGGGAAGAAAAACTCTGGTTTTGATGCAAACACTGGGAAATTACTGTAAATACTATCTATATCTGTAAGTTATTACATGTTACTTGAATAAGCTAAAAAACCTGCTCTCTGAGAGCACTGCTGTGTGTCTCACTGCAAAGACTCTCCTTCCCCCAGCATGGACCTGAGCAGCTTCACCTAGAAACTCTGCAACACAACTTAGTTGCTTTTGGACAACAGACCTGGCCCCAGAGAGGGACAACAAGAAAAAGAAGCCAAAACAAAACAGCATTTTTCAAAAGTCACCCCAGTCATAGAAGACTAACTCAGCCCTATGGACTTGCCATCACTATTGCTCGACCACATCAGTGAGCTGGCACCTCACCAAGAATGATCAACCATGTCCAGGATGGCTTTAATTTCATGAGATGGGATGAACAAGGTTTCCCACAAAGCTAATTAGACTACGCTTTAAAACAAAAATACATTTTTCTAGTGCTCGGATGCTCTGGGGGAGAAGGTCTTTGGGTCTGGAAGAGAGAAAGATCAGATGAAGTGTTTAACCATCAGTACAGCAACACAGGAAGAGCAGAGCTGCACAGGATTTAGGTAATCCTGCTTAGGCTAAACTGTCAGGCACAATCTTAAGACATCTGCTTGTCACTTCGAACGAGTAAAGTTGTCACATATCCCAAATCACATTACCCAAATCTGCATGGGCAATGAAGGCAGCTAAACAGACAACCACAGAGTTTACTCCTAAAACTTTACTAGTAGTTTTGAGCACACAAAAGCAAAGAAAAAAAAAAACAAACAGGCTTAGATTCAGAGAGACTGTTAAAAGCACTTTTTAAACTGGCTTTACAAGCACTTTGTTAAAAATATTTCTATTCAGAGGTTGATTAATCTGTGCTTCCTATCAAAATACGCTCCTCTGAATTAAATGGCACCCAGCATCCCTCCACTCAGACTACATCACTAGAGTATTATCAACATTACAAGAGGTTAGAAAATGCAGAAATTGGGTAGTCTCCATAACTAACCACAGTTAGTACTTACAGGATGACATAATTATTTTAAATATTGGCCTGAGCCAATGTTTGGGAAACATAAGCATTCCCATCTGTGCCAGCACATCTGTACAGATCTTAAAGGGTATAAATAAAACAACAATGCGTTAAAGAGCAATGCTGTGGGAATGAAGCAAATCTAAAGTCTAAATGTAACAGCAGCTTTGGCCTCAATACATAAATCAGAAGAGGAGATGGAGAAAGTGACTCATCATCAGCGGCTTGCCTGATTATCCCCAAACCATCTGAACATCAAGGTAAGGGAGAGGTGTTCACAAGGATGTGAACTGGGGGTTATTTTTCCTATCTGTATGTGTGCACACTGGCATCTCTTGATACACAAAAAGACTGTAACAAAATCATTCCAAGATCAGCTGTAGAAACCACACATGCTGTGTGACTTCCCAGAGCAACTGGGTTTTAAGTCACCAGTGGCATTCAAGACTCACCACTGTTAATAGCATTAGAGACATTGCTCTTACAACTGGCTTGATCTATTTAAACATATTTATATCATAAACAAATTTTATGTTTAATACACAGCAAGTCTGAACACAGACCAAAGTCAGATTCATCTGTATTCTCACACCATGCTTTTCCTGTACTTGAAGTACTCATCACATATGTGATGTTTAATGGTCTTCTTGAGAGACAAAGCAAGAAGTGAGTTAAATACATGTGCACGTATATACACACACTTAGAAACCATTAAGGTTGTGTTCAGTAATACAGCTAAGCCAACATAACAGGTTAGTTTGGTTAAGCTTCACATTCAAGGCTTTAGGATCTCACTAAGCACATTAGTGTTACAGACCTGAGATCTCTCTCCTGAGATTAAAGTGCCAAAAAGCACATCAGACGGACTGCTAGCCCTCCAGGCACCAGAAGTTGCCCAGCTTGAATGCCAGCAGCGCCACTGAGCCCAGCATGCCACTGCGAGAAGGACAAGAGGATCGGATGTCCTCAACCCATCTTACACAGAGGTCCAATCTCACAAACATGCTGCAGATACACCAAAAACTCCCCACTGGTTTCCGAGTGCCCACGGGTCGCTCCAGGCAGTGAAGCCAACCTAGAGCAAGCCTTCAACAGATGACAGAGGTCTGCGCCAGATACAGAAGCTGGGGCAACCGCCACAAAACGGGTCCACTCGCATCTCTTCCCTGCTGACTTGGCCCAACACCTACTCAGGTTAGTAGGCTTTTTTTCCTTCTGCCAATTTAAACATAGCAAAAGCCTAATAGTTACAGCATCCTCCAGGGACAGGAGCTTCAGCACCAGCTCCAAATCAGTCTTGTGCATCTCGGAGGTATGTTCTCATCCTGGCACAAAAATAGGTACACTCGCTCACTTGCTGTCTTTCTGCCTGATCCCAGCCAGGCAGCACAGCCTAGAGCAGAGGCAGGGGATCTAGAAGCTGAGGTTCACCACAGCCCTGCACTGCTCTCAGATCCAGCCAGAGTAGCAATTTCCACCCGTAAGAGGCACTAATTGGTGAAGAGAAGACATTACCTCAGCGAAAGTTAAAACCTTTCAGGAGAAGATGCTGAGCACTCACCAGGATTAGCTCCATCCAGAGACAGCACATCACAGGATGTACTTCATTCCAATAAATGTCCTACAGTATTACTTATTTATGACGAAGCTACTTTGCACGCTGCTGGTAAGGAAACAAATCACATTTTATATCACTGCTTTGGAGGCTTGATTTTATAAACCTTATGCTGAGAAATGTTGTCACTGTTACAAATTCCTCACCATGGGACTTGAGAACACCGTGAAAAGCTTTTGGTGGGGAGTGGGCAGGTTTGAGGATGGGCACGAAGGGATCCCACAACCACAGACACAATGCTCCCAGGGAGAAACGTGGTCCTACACAGCTAAAGCCTGATTTCATTTTGGTCTTAACTACAGGATGGTCAAAGTTGTTACACAGGAACCACAGCAGTACAACTGTGATGCCTCACAGCTCAGGCTTTGCTTAGTCCAGTGCACTGGCATGGTGTAACCTCACCAATGCAGCGAGCCTCCAGCACAGCCACATGGCAGGGACATACAATAAGACTTAACAGTTAGATGTTTCACTACATTGAAGCAAAAATACCTGTCTTAGGGAGACTCAACTGTGTGACTAAACAGGAAAGCCAACAGGGATACAGAGCCAGGCTTGCACAACTCTATTCTTACTTGGTCTAGCTTTGTCCGTGCATTTCGATGCCACCTCCCTGGGTTAGCACCTGAAGGTGCAATACCTGTCCCCCACGCTCCCTTGCATCATGCCCAGCAGTGTCAAGTCAGATCAGAGGGAGCCTGGATGGACAGACAACAGCTTCACAGAGGAAAGCATGATTTGTAATTAAGACACAACAGCAGTGTAAGTTTATCATCAGTAATGTTAAATTTAAAGCAGTTAAGTCTATGGACTACAAAACAACCAACACTAAGGCAAGGAGACGGAATATTAGGGGATTAAAAAACCTCACCTTCCCTTTGGCTGCTGTAGTAATTAAGATGGGAAAAAAAATATGAGCAAAACAAAAAAATACATTTGTAGGCTACTTGAGTCAGATTTTTGAGGCTGTGGCACTGCAGATGGTATAGCTGCTGAAAGTCACACATCTTGAAAGGCAGGGATTACATTTCTAAACTGTATCATTTAAATCTCCTTACTGAATGCTAAAATTGTTCCCAGGAAACACTAAAAATTATTTGAAGAACTACACGTACACATGTTGCTGCTCATCTTCCATCACAAAGTGAAAGAAAAAGCAGGTAAATGCATTCCAGCTAAATCACACAAAAAACGCGCAACATAAATGCAAGACTTAGTGCAGCAAGGACTTAAGTGCATGCTAAACAGCAAGCACTGGGGAAAAGCCTTGTGCCTGCTGAGGCAGCCAATGCAGCACCCAAGATGCCTTGCCCGCCTGCTACTTCTATGAGTCCAGACTGAAAAAGGCACTTAAAAAGGACTAAAATGTAAAGTGGGGGGGAGAAATCACAGGTATTCTTTCTAAAGGTGTCAGTAAAATGCAGATAGTACCAGTAAGGTTATATTTGTTTTCCATTCGTATACGTATATCAGCTTCTCAGGGTACTGTGGCTAACATCCTATCCTACCAACTGTCAGTGTTGCCCACAACACGTGTTAACAGAGTATCCTGTGTTGCAGGAAAGGCAATAACCCGTGTTGTAACTGCACGCACAGATCATTAAAATCAGTAACCATAAGAATATGAAATTTTGGATTCACAATAAATTTTGGATTTGTTCCCCACCCTGCAAACCACGAACGTATTCAGCCATCCTGGTTTTTTGCTTTTCATTAACAAGGCTGCTTCTCTATGAAGGTCACATGAAACAGGCTGGAAGAACAGCTTCACTGCTGCTCCCTTCTGCAAAGCTGCAGGCAAAGGGCCCGACTCCTTCCCTTGCCTGCACAGCCCTACAGCTCCCAGGGGAGTTACCCATACCCATACCCAGCCCATACTGGCATATGCAAAGAGCAGCAGCAGCTTTTTAAGGTGAAGAGAGTTGTGAAGTTAATAGCTGGGTACCCAGGCTTTCTGAAAGTGAAAATAAGCACCCACATCCAGGCAGGAGTGCAGGGGCGGATCTGACAGCACAAGAGAGCAGCCACCTTCACCATGCAAGCTTACCAGTAGAAGTGCTCCTCCACCATTTTTGTCACAGCTCTGGAAACAGCTCTTTCATGTGGACCAAGGTGTTTATTTAAATTCACCCCAAGCTTCTCTTCCAAAAAGTCAATAATGAACTCAGTGCCAGATACTTTCTTGTGATTGTATTCAATCCAAGGCATCTTCCCTTGAGGGGAAAGTTTTCCATCAAAATAGTTCTAAGGAAAAAAAAAGCAAGTAAACAAACAGTCAAAAAAAGACCCCTCCGGTTCTGTTTCAACAAGAATAAAGCTTTTTAAATATTCTCCTGTGTTTTTAAAGGCAAAATTATCCAACAAACTTTTTTCAAAAATTAATACTCTAGACTAGAAGCAGCTGTTTGATCAGAGCAACAGCTTCACCCTATACAACAATTCAGATAAAATTACTTACAGGTCCTGCAAGTTGTTGTATGCTTTTACGCTGGATGACACATGACATAATATTATTTAAGTGGGTCATTTAAGGGTTGGAGGTGCTTAGATCTTCCACAAGAATATGTCCATTATTCTAAAGAAGTTTGTGATCACAGGATTCACAAACAAATTTGGCTCTTGCACACAGCAGCATTTTGCTTTTTAAAAGTACTTTATAAATTCACTACCTATCTCAGCTGCATTACTTCCAAGGACAAAACACACACAATCACAAGCATATAATGAAAGGTGTATCATTCCCTCACTGAGCAGGAGGGAAATATGCCTTTACATACACTTCTGCAACTTCATAACTTAGAAATCTCATCTGTTTACAGACACACTTGTTATAACTGAGTCTCTGAGAGCTCAGCACCAGTAGAGCACTAGTGCATTGCTGAATACTGCTGTAGCTGCTCAGCACAGCACTCACGCAGAAGTAGTAATGTATTTTCCCCATTTTACAGCTGGAGAAGGTGAAACACACAGACTAGAGAATTTATGTCTAATCTGACAAAGACAAGAGGAACTGCTGACTGCCAAAACACGATCAGACATTTGACTTCAGTTCTCTCTTACTCCTGAAGGCAGAGACACAAGGCAGAATTTTTCCTTTCTTGTGATTCCCGTCCTCGTGTCCTGTTATCTAGTGAACAAAAAGTCCTATCTCAGAAAGCTGAACCATAAAGGCTCTGCACTCAGTCTCTCCAGTCACCCGAAGCTCTTCAGGATCTAGCTCCTAATTGCTGGACAATTTGGGTTAGCAGTTCTCAACTGACCTGTTTGACTCTCAAGTATTTACCCTCCTTGAGTCCACTAAAGATGGATTAAGGTCCTCTCACAGCAAGGAGCATACATCAGAACACCCCTCCAGCTCAGTCTGAGAGCACAGCATCCTGGCTGCTGCTCAACACATGGATGTGTGTGAAGCACTAGGAACGAGTGGCCATTCCTGGAGGCTCTTCCCTTACAGATAAAAACAGACAACGGGTGACACTACTGGGATAACAATGCCTTCTGGCTATGGCCTTTTCTGGGACTTCTGCCCAAACAAATAGCATGGTAGGAACACCAGATTAGATAATGTCTTATCTACTGCATCTCTGTGTGAGTGAATAAAGCAACTGAATCCAGCCCACCCACACATGTGGGTGACATGGGGGTTATAACTCTGCTCCATGGGAGAAACTCTAAAACTGCTGAACATCTGAAACTGGAAGGAGAGCACTGTCCCATCCTCCCACCCTCCAGAACTTTCCTTGATCAAAAAGGCTCTTGCAGCACTGACTGATAGGCTTCTATAATTTTTCATTATGAATTTAATAGAGAATCATAAGCTTTTTCTGGAACTAGACAGTGTATCTATATGGCACTCAGTATTGCTGGTTAACCTTCATTAAGCCCTTTCAGTATGAGATTTCCCTTCTCATGTACAAACATTGATACTTTCTGCAGAAGCAGATAGACTTGGAAGATGTGTATATTACACACTGCAATTACTGTAGTCCACATAATTTGCAACCCAGAAAAAAGCAAGTTCTTATCATGGAATCATAGAATGGTAGGCATTTGAAGGGACCTCCAGAGATCATCAAGTCCAAACGCCCTGTCAAAGCAGGATCACCTAGGGCAGGCCACAGGGGAACAGATCCAGATAGGATTTGAAAGTCCCTAGAGAAGGAGACTCCACAAGCTCTCTGGGCAGCCTGTTCCAGCGCTCCATCATCCTCACAGTGAAGAAGTTCCTCCTCATGTTGAGGTGGAACCTTCTGCGCTCAAGTTTATACCCATTGTTCCTTGTCCTATTGCTGGGCATCATTCAACTGCATATTTCTTCAAGCACATATATATAATTTACATGAATACTTTGCATAGAAACTTTAGAACTGCATCAACATTACACTCTCAAAAACAAAAGTGAAAGTTTTTATAGGAAACTTGGTTTAGGTAAACTTAAAGCCTTCTCAGGGTTTTCAGGTTTCATTACATCATTTGTTAAAACAAATCAGGAAATATATTTCAATGACCTGAGAAAACCATAGTCTTTTGACAAACCTCAGTTATACTGTTCTTCTATCCACTGTTCTCAATTGGATATTTTTAAGCTTGAAAACTCGGCATCCTTATGCCTGCTACTAATTGCCATCAAATATTTACCAATTTTCCACTCTAAAAGTGTTGCAGCTGTGAAGCAGGGAAAAGCCATGGTATCACCATTAAAAAATAAATAAATAAATAAATAAATAAAAACCTTCATAGTACATTTCATTGAGCTGCAGCCTGAAAAGCAACACTAACAAGAGTTCCCCAGAACCTCATTTATACAAGAATTTATAAACAGAACAGCACAGGGCACTTCTGGGTAATTTTATAGTACTATCCAGAAGAAATTAAGTTCCACATTTTAAATTAATGCTGCTTATGATTTTACTTTTACTCATGTCTCTTCCCAAGGAGGCTACCATCTTCACAGAGCTGGCATAAAAACAGCACGTTTCTGCAATGCTAATACTGATCAGATTACATAAATGCTCAGCTTTTAATATTCACACAGGAATCAAGGTAGACCCAGAAGATCTCCACAAGCATGCAGAATGGGCTCCTTCAAAACAAGCTTTATCAAGAAAAGCATCAAACATCTTGAAAAAAATCGCAAGGTAATACAACAGCCAAGTCAGGGCAGGGCTGGCAGAATTATTTTTGACAGAGAGCTTGCACCTAGAAAGGCAGCTTCAAGAAAACCCAACCATGTTACAAGAGCGCATCTGTTCGGAGAAATTCTGATTAGGGTAAGGCAGGAATGTGTCGCTCAATTCCATTTCTCACTCGCCATGAAAGCATGTTGTGTAACACACAGCTCGTTATTCAACAGTCTGATGCACTATAATAAAGCATAAACACAAGGAATTGAAAGGGTAAAAGCAGTCTGACCACCCTGCTGCCTCTTCTTCACCACATTTCACGACCCTCCCTTTGAAGCATCTCCTCCCCAGGAAGGTGATGACCACAGCCAAGTCTCTGGAGACAAGCCTTGGTGCCAGCTGCCTCCCAGATTGCCATTGCTTCTCCATCACAGCCCCTGCTGGCACACAAGGAAGCAAGGTGCTTTCTCCTGTGTCCAGCTGTACCCTACACACTTGATCCTGCTGCCCATCTGGGGGGCCATCAGATGTCTCTGCCCACCTAAGCGTCCTACAGGTAACACAGCCATGAGAGAACAAAATAAAATTCTCTAGGTAGTCCAAGTATAGGAAACTTTGTAACTCCAGCTGAGAATGGCACTGGCTGTAGCTCCCCTCCGGCTGCCTCCTGCTCCTCTACCACTTAATCCCACAGCAGCATCCATACCTTCCTCTACTCACTGAAGCCAAACACAGTGCCGTACGCCTAATGCAAGGACAAAAACAGAATCTGCCTCTTCTGGAAAAAACCATGAGCTGAGGCCACAAAGCTTAGCCCCATCAAGATTGCACCTAAAGCCCTACCTAGGGACAGTAACCCCACAAACACCTTAAACCCATATAAGCTGGCACAGCTAAAAGCTTCAACCTGGCATTCCCAGCACCCATGGGACCCATTCCTGCTCCCGCAATGTGGCATGTGGAGCACATGGAGAACCATGCTGGGTTAAAACCAAATAAATTAAACCTCCAGGGTTCCAGCCAGGCCAGCTCTGACCCAGCCTGATCTGACCATATCATCCTGTGATAAGCACCTTTCATACTGCAGCTTTCCTTAACCACTCTCCACCAGAACAACTCTGAACATCGCAAATCTTTGAACTACACCAACTGCCATTAGAAAGGAAACAGATCCCACCAAAATAGTTTTGACTTCAGATGTGCAACTTCTACCCAAATTACTCTGGGTGGAGACAAAATGTGCTCTAAGTCCTCCTGACATGTTCAAACTTCAGTATCTTGCAGGTTCTGTAAAACTAAACAAGGAAAGTACCTCACCCAGGATGGAAATCTCCCTCTTTAATGTTCTGAAATACCTGATTCAAGTACCATTAAATCTCAAAATAAGCAACTTTAAACTCAGGCTTTTAAAGACTTAAGCAAAATGTACTAATTAGGTTTTCTTTCACTTCCAACGTAAAGACAGTTAATCACATACAAGGCTGAATGAATATCAGCCACAACTGTGTAAAAAAAAAAAAAAGTATGTAACATAGTTGTCTTTCCTTTGTAATACACTGGACATAGATGAAATATTCTTACTAACACCTTGATATACAGCAGCAAAATATGACTTGAATTCATGTGGGATGAGCGTGCAACTTAACCACAGCTCAGTCTCTTTGATACAAAGTAAGATGTCAAAGTTACATCACTGAGAGATAAAAAAAATAAAGGGGGAGGCTGGGGGGGTGGAAGAGCAACCCATCCTGTGTTTCCAAGAGCCTGCATGTGGTACAGCTTGCTGACACCACAACAAGGCGGACACCAAACTAGTGGCATCACAACTAATCCTTGAAGCTAACAGGCAGGATTGCTGGATTCAAATTTCTACTCTCCCAGCTTTCATTCACCAGAGTAGCTTGGGCTTCGTCCCCTGTGGGGAAGATGGCATGGGATGCACATAGCCACAGTCAAGGAGAAGTATTCATGACCTCTAAAAGCAATCCTGTCTCCCTTCACTGGAAGGGAAGCACAGGTGATGAGAGGTGAAGCAAAAGGCAGGCATGTCTTCCCAAGAGAGTTCTGGAGAGAAACCCTCCAGGAAAATAAGAAGCTACAGCTGTCTAATCTTGATCTCTTTAGCATAGTGAAATTCAAAAACCAAATAATGTTATGCTTTAGCATGTTATTAACATTATATAAACTCCAGACTACTCTCCCACTTCAGCATTTCCACACAGATTAGCTTCTGATGTTCATTTAGCTTTGCCAGTTAAATCTATAGCTGTTCCAGACCAATCTCATTCAAGTCATATCTTTAAAGGTTATACACCAAATTTAACTGGAGACATAAAAGTGTTGGTGTACCAACCTAGTCGTAGGTGTATCTTTACATCTCCCTGTGCAAGACTGATTCAGGGGGAGGAGAGGCGGGATGCCTATTTCCCATTTCATGCAATTCCCATGAGCTGCAATGTAAAAGAAAACTGCACAAGGTACCTGGTAGGGTAAATCAGCCATCCTCAAGTAAGTTTCCATTTTCAGGCAGAAGGGAGATAAACTTGGCACACCATTGGTAGGCCTCGAAAACTGATGCAGTATGATGGCATCTTTTGAATCAAGCTCTTGCTCTTTCCTGTCAAAAACGAAATGGAATTAAAATAGATTAATTAATTAAAACAAACAGGTGAGTCATGCATCAGTACGTTAAATAAAGGAGAAAAACAAAGGCGAAATCCTGCCTGAGGCAACAGACACGTCCTCCCTTAACGGGCTGCTGCGGGTTTTGGATGCCGGGGATGCAGAGCCAGCGAGAAGCACGCAGCGGCCGCGGCCGGCGGCGGCCTCGGCTCACCCCGCGCCGGAGGCAGCCGAGCGCGGGCAGAG
>WTSP01018708.1:0-131514 GCA_025331215.1 Actenoides lindsayi
GTCTTGTGCCACAAATGTTTGTGGCACTGTCCTGGCAGACAGACAGACATAGTTCCTACCCTGAGGAGCTCTTGACCGCAACTATGTTAAAAAGAAAAAAAACCAAACCCAAACCAGGTACAAGGACCACTGATAGCTACTTTGAGATCTGTCATCTAGCCAGTTACTAATCAATTGAAAGTGTGCTTTATTGATATTGCATAGTGCTAATTTTTTAATGAGAATGTCCTGTGGTGCCAAGCCAAGTACCTTATAAAAGCCTAAGTCTATTATAGCTATTCAGCTAACTTTATCAACCAAACTTGTAATCTCATCAGAGAATGAAATCAGGTTTGTTTGACAAGACCTCTATTCCAAAGTATCATGTTGACTGGCAGTAGAATCATAGAATCATTTAGGTTGGAAAAGACATTTAAAATAGAGACCAACCATTACCCCAGCACTGCTAAGTCCACCACTAAACCATATCCCTAAGTGCAACACCTACATGTCTTTTAAATAGCATCTTACAAGTCTTAATTGAATGTAACTTCCCCCCCCCCCGCCCCTTATTTTGCCCTGGTTCAATTCAGGCTAACATGGAAATTATCAGATAAGACCTAGGAAAATATGTGCATCATTAGAACTTTCGCAGTCATTGTGAATTTCTCAAAAACTTGTTAATCATTAATTTGCCCTAGATGGGCCTCAGCCAGCAATTTTATAACTCTCAGAGTCAAGTTACCTATCTCTGCTGATTTCTGTGAAGTTTGTGCCTAACATGTCTAACATCTTCTTGAATAAACAACAGACTAAGAAGTCTTTATCATCTTCATATAACACCAGTACATAATGTTTCCTCTTTTCTTAACAAGACAGAAATACTAACTGAGGACTTCTGTCTCCTCTGCACTGCTATTAATAGTTTAATCATCTCCAGGTGAAAAGAGGCTCCCTACAAATGGTCATTTTTCTTCAATTTCTTAAATATTTATAAAACTTCTTTATTGTCCTTAGGTCTTCCAGCCGTGGATTTTCCTCAAATGTCCTCCACACTTATCGATTTTCTACACTTCATAACTTCTGATTCATATAAATTGCTATCTAGTTCCCTTTTTCAATTTCTCATATATTGCTTTTTTAGCTCTAATTGCTGCCTTCACTTTGCCACTGAACCAGGATGGGCAGATGGCCAAGGCTGGCCTCTCTCAATTGGGGGACAGAGGCTTTTGGAGATGTAATCAACTTTTGTTAAAGAACCTGCCTCCTGTCTACCAGGAAGGTCACAGGATTAAACAGGGAGAACAGCTCCTCAGCAAGGCTGAAGTGCTAAGGTAGTGATTGTGACAGGGGGACAGGACAAGTGCCACACTGGGACATTTATCTGACATTTATCTATGAGCAGACACACTGCAGGACCCAAGCCTTGGTGCTGTCAGATTCTTCACAGTGCAACAGAAGCACTCTCTGCTGATGTTGTTCACTGTACTTTCAGGACTAAGCCCGGGGTAAGCCTTATGGGACAGTCTGTATCAAGAATGGAGAAACGCTGAGCAAAGATAGAGCACAACCACCAACACTCATCAGCTGTTTTAGGGTTCTGCTTCCAGTGCCGTGGAGTAAAGAAACCAGGATAAAACAACAGGAGGCACAGGCCAAAGCATGTTCTCACCTGGGTGGGAACAGCCATTCTGACTACACTGTTTTTTCCTAGTGCAGCCTTGTAGGAACATAAACCACAAAAATCCTGCTTTATTATTCATATTGAAACTTAAGAAAGTAAAGCACAAGATCTCATGTTTCATGTAATTAAAGCCTCTCACAGCACACACATGAAGAAGCCAGAACAGGGCAAGTGTATTTTAATGTAACCTTCAGTTCTTTTAATATGTTATTTTTCTTGGTGTATTTTTGACATGGAGTAAGCTTGCAGAGCCTGAATGTATGTGCTTGCACGCGAACAGCTGATCCCTAAACCAGGAGGAACATGGACTGGGCCTGGCCTCAGCTCCCTAGGGTCAGAGACAGGGTTTAAAGCTGAGCACTTGGATTAGCACCTGTGCTGCCTACACCTGCTTTCTGCTTTGCCTCCCATATAGATAAGTTCCTGAATTTCCCTTACCCTTACTGGGTGTAACTACTCACACGACCCAGCTTCTAGGGACTTTCCTCCCTTCCATGCAGCCCTGTGTATACTGACCCTTTGTTTCTAGGAATTAAAACAAATGAAAACAGAAGTGTGATCTCACTCTCCACTAGAGGAGAAGCTGACAATAACCCAACCTTGCCAGAGCTGTGGCTGATCTCCAAGTCCTCAGTGTGACACACCTGCTGGGACTGGCAAAAATAATTCAAGTGGACTCTGTCTTTAGTGAGTGCATCTTAGAGAGCTAAGAAATGAATTCTTAATGCCCAGAGCAGCAGGCAAGTCCCACCAATATGATCACCCATTTTTTGACAGAGTAGGGGTGCTGTAGGCTTAACTTCTTACCTTTCAGAGCCAGCAGTCCCTTCTTAGGTATTACTAAGTCCCCTTTCTTCAGGAATACAAATTGATCTACCTGTGTATCGAAGAGCCCTCTGGGTTAGCATACAGCACATGTTCATTTTAGGACATCCCAGACCAGCCAAACCTTATTTCCCCTTTTTTTCCCCAATACATTTTAGTGCTGCGTTGGAGTGACCAAGGTCTGGATCTAGCAAGGGGCTGTGTAGCAAATACTGTACTACCAGATCCTGTGAGGTCCCTGCTCCTCCTGCTCCCACCAGAAGCTGCAAGAAAAGAGTGAGGTGACGAGGCAGTAAGCCTTGTCCATACTCACACCTGCCTTGCACCCCATGCCAGCAGTGCTGGAGAAGGGTTCCTGACATGAACCATGACTTCTAGGACAGCTGACCCTCAGGGCATGGTCAGGCAGCCTCTGTCCACCTCAGTGCTCTGACAGCTGTAAAAATTCATAGCTATTGATTTTGTAATTAACAGTTTATCAATACCATCGACACCAGCTCACTGATGGATTGCAAGGAAATTAATCCTGCAATGTTATTTTATTTTTCGCAGTCGGCTGCCAATTTTGAGCCTTTTTCAGCAAAGACTGGGGGGGGGGGGTTGTGAAGCAGGCTTTGATCTTTCTTTCCCCAATTCCTCTCCCTGTATATGTCTAGTTATTTAGTGTTGTTAAGTCTCATTGCCTCACAGAAATCAGGTGGCAGAAGGGCACAATTTTGGGTTTCTGTCTACTGTACAGCAACATCAGTACTCAAAAACAGAGCACTCACTTTTGACCTAAAGCATGGCTTATTGCCTGGCGCTTCTAGCACCTGCTGGGATCTGAAAACTCTGATAGGCTGTGATTACTTCTCCCCAGTGTGGCCCTAGCAAGAAGGACATTAAAAAGAAAGGCTGGAGGACGTTTCTCTCCAAGCTCTAGCTCTTGATATCTCTGCAGCTTGGCAGGAAACAGATCCCACTCACTTCTCCTGGATGGTGAATGGAAATTTTCCAGAGGTGCTGCCTGGCTGGGAGAAGTTGCCAGACTCACTTGGCAATGTGCTTCACCCTCCCTGCTTTTCAGAATCAACCTCTGTGGCTAGCTCAGGTCACTGCGCTGACCTACCAGCCCTTCCCTTAGCTTCTTTGCCTGGTGTCTTGGATACAGAAAGCAAAAACAGTGAGAACAGTCCTTCTTCAGTAAGCTTCTTGGAAATACAACTCTTTAATATCCTCTAATTAGTGCATTCCTTCTAAACAGCTTCTTAAACAGCTTTCTTGCTAGATGAAGTATTTTCCCAGCTGTTGGAATACTTTATAAATCACGCATCATAAATAGCATTTCTTGTACATCGATCTTATTAAATTCACAGTCTCTAATTTGTGTTGCACTCTCCATAGAAATGACACATATTTCTAGAGATTGTGGTGCTTCAAACAGTTTTCATCCCCTTCACTGCTGTCACACTGAGGAACCCATGTCCTCACTTTTGTGTTGTATGTGTGTGGACTAAGCCAGAACACTGCTACACTGCCCAGCCGATGTGCTTGCCGTACTCTCCCTTTTCTGCTGCTCCTGGATCCATTGCTCTGGGGCAGGAATCTTTATCAGTATCAATTAAAAGTCTCTGAACAATGAAGACAAGGCAATGGTGGCTCCAGCTCTGTCAGGGTTGTAAGAAAGGACCAAATATCAGCAAGATGAAAAGGAGAAAAACTTTCAGTGATGATGTGCCTGGTTAGCTTCTCTAACCTAACCTCTTTGTTCTTTGGTGCTGCTCTGTCACTGTGACTTACCCACGAGTTTAGCAGCCTGTGTTCAACTCATATTCCCCATCTTGACCGTGGTCTGGGTCACTACCTTTGCCTCAGAGACACACTAAGTTGCTGTGCTAGCCTGGCAAACCCTGCTACCCCTCTGGCAGCTTATAGCACTCCAACCCTCAGCCTAAGTGAAGAAGCCTTGCAGGAGGTGCAGGTTTCCTTTCCTGAAGCAGGAAGCTCCCTGAGCAGCTGCTGGCAGTCTCTGAAAACAGGGGCATATGCACAAAGGTGGGGCTGGCAACACCCCTGGGCACACTGGCTGTGACCTACTGGGGTTTTTCTGTCTTGCTGACACCCTGAACAGCTGCATGGCAATTAGGCAGTTTAAACAGATGAAGCACTATAGCAGTGTTAATTATTCTTAATGAGATTGCTCCCAAGTGGCAGCACAGCAGCTGCTGCCCCTTGCAGGGTGACTCTCCCCATAAGGAGTATGGAGGGCAAGTGAATGTGCAAGCCAGAAAGGCCCCCGGCTGACCCTGCGCAGCCTTGGGGTGGCTAGCAAAATGGGCAGCTCACAGGGCACAATGCGTCACCTACCCCTGGCAACCCTACTCTCCCTGCACTGCTAGGGCCAACTTGTTGGACTGATGCCAAACTTCAAGATCAGCACCAACACCTGCAAGCAAGGTGGGAGTTTTCCCCCCTTAAGCAACAAAATAACAATGCCCCCCTCCAAATAAAAAATAATGTTAAAAAAAATTCAGAAAAGAAAGTATCTTTAGCTTCAGGACCATAAAGGCTTTCCTTCCTCACGGCTAACTTGTCTGTTTGATGTCTTTTCTCCCTCTCCCCAGATTCCATGCACATAGAGGACATGGATGCAGTGCAGAAACTCCAGGACCTTCTCCACGAAGCTCTGCAGGACTACGAGCTGAGTCAGCGCAACGAGGAGCCCCGGCGAGCAGGCAAGCTGCTCCTGACCTTGCCCCTCCTGCGGCAGACGGCTGCCAAAGCTGTGCAGCACTTCTACAGCATCAAACTGCAGGGCAAGGTTCCCATGCATAAACTCTTCCTAGAAATGCTAGAGGCAAAGGTCTGACAGCCCCAGAGCCAGCCAGCAGTGGCCGGGGAACAAACTAGAAACAAAGATGCAGACAATGGAGCAATCCAAACAGCAGCAGCAGCCACCGCCGGCTTTTATCTCCAATCATTTATTATGGAAGAATTATTTAATGTCTGTCTGTCGGCGTGACTGCAGAATCTTGTGTACAGGAGGGGCGAAACTCTTTTAATCGGTCATCTGATTCTCTTTTTTTCGTTTGTTTTCTCTGTGGGAAATACCAGAATATGCTCTTGCACTTGTTGAGGCAGTCGTGGAGGCTCAGCCCCTCTGAGCAGTGATGCTCTCAGTGCTGTCCAGGCTGCCTGGTCCCCAGCTTCCTCCGCCAGTGCTGGAGGGGGAGTGGGGACAGAAGCAGGAAGAGAGGAAGAATAGAGTCAATATAAACTTTATCTGCTGATGTTCTGAGGGGTCAGATAGGAAGGGAAGCAGCCAGGGTCCGTTTTTGTCACCTTTCTGGCTCGAACCATAAAGCAGATGCTCCTTTGGAGAGCAGCGCTGCTGGACCTCTCCTGATCAAAACGGCTGCCTCTCAGGCTCCTCTAGCAACAGATAACACTTGTACATACAGGCCCCACTTCTTACCGGGAAAGATGCTCCTATCTGTGTAAGATATTCTGCGACCTTGTACAGTGTGTCATTACACCTGGCTAGTCCTTCCCACGTACAATCCCCGCAGGCCCCTGAAGAGGTAGGATATATGTCCCTGGGAGAATGCAAGTCTCCTTTCCCAGATGGCAAGAAGAAAAGAAACTGATGTTATGTTTCCGTGCTGGGTTGACTTGATAACCTCTGCATCCTGTCCTATGTGGTGCTAACTACAGTTCTTCCACACTTTTCACCCCACAGTATATCAAACTTGCCTCTTCAGCTCAGCTGAGTGCCATTCCCCCACTTCTTCCTTGTGGCAGCGAACACAAGGCTTTGTCTGCATGGTTACTGCCCAAGTATAAATACACCCCAAACCAGGGCTTTCCTAGACATAATTAAAGTGATAGCAATTTGCCTCCACAGAGACTTAGGCTTATTGCCAAATGCTAGTTAGGAATCAAGGGCACTGCTTTTCAGAGGCAGTAGCTCTTGAGCCTGAGAGATTGCTTTTTTGTGGCAGCCTAGGGAAATAAATTAGAGGGTGACATGAAACCCCCCAATATCCCAACTACTGTCTTCCCCTGCCTCATCCCATTATCCTCAACAGCAGCAAGAGCTAGCATAGATTGTACCTGGGCCTGGTAAGAGGTTCTCTCTCTGATGAGAAAGCAAATACCTGACCTTGAGGTGGTGGGAGAAGAAGTGGAGAAATGTTTACTTACTCCTCTCATGTAACCAGGTTCCTCCTGTCTCCAAGCCCCAGTTTAGATTTGCTGCCTAAGCCACAACTGCTGCATTCCCAGCAGCCAAAGGGGAATTCGGGTGACTGACAAAACTGGCTGTTGTCATGCTGAGTTTTTATTATTTAGGTCACTTAGTTTTGAGCCAGCCTGAACTGATGAAACCTGAATGTATTGTCTGTTTTGTGGTCAGTGTCATGACAGTACAGGTGAAAAAAAAAGCCTCTGATCTACATTTGAGAGACCACTAGCTCTGCTGCTTCTGTGCCCCTGAAGCTTCCATCTCTTCCTGGCTAACACAGGAGAAAGGTGGTATGGCAGAAGAGTAACTTGTCCCCAATAGGAAGACTTCAAAACCTGGGTCGAGGCATGTGCTCAGAGGGACACATGAGGCTTGTTTTCTGCTGGAGCAGAATGTGTCACAGCACGGCTGTCAGTGCTGCAGAACAATCCCCAGAGTCTGGGCATACTAACTGATGCTGACCACCCAGCTCTTGTAGCCAGCCTACTGCTGGTGCTTGAGTTAGTTCAGTTCCATCTCTTTTGAGTTTATCCTACGCTATGCAGTCATAGCTCATTTGTACTCATTTGATAAAGAAATTCAGTCATGCTTCAGGCACTTTAGTAAACTAACAGAGACCTAAGGGGCCGAAGGCACATGGGAGCTGGGACTGCTTCTATGTTCACAGTGGTAGCAATTACACAGTAGCCTTGTGCTTTGAACAGGTATTTGTGCTTCTCTCCCTGGCTCCCTCCCAGAGGCAGCTGGGGGAAAAATGAGAGGCTGTTGGTTGTGCTCATGATCCCTGTACCCATCTGTGACTGAGAGGGACCAAAGTGAAATGCACACCACCCCTACAGAGCCAGCTTGCCATGTGCAACTCTTTCTGGCTGTGGCATAAATGCTCTGACAAATGTGCTGGGTTGCACTACTGCCTGTAAGTTTAATGCACTTGACCACTGTTATTTCCCTGCCAAGTCCCACCCAGCTCAGCCACAGTACATCATGTCCTGAACTGCTGTGCAAAGGTAGGTGTCCCAAAATGCACTGAGAAGATCCTAAGATTCTTATTCTGTTGGGCCCTGCTTAGAAAAGTCCATTATAAAAAAAAAAGAAAAAAAAAAAAAAGAGGGAAAAAAAAAGTTCTTCCAGCTTTGCTGTATTTAGACTCAGACCTGCTTTCCAGACCACAGAGGGAAAACTATCTACAAAACATGATTACACAGAGCTGCCAAGTTAGCTTCTAGCCCACAGAGACTCCTGGTCATTTAGAGTAGGAC
Organism: Actenoides lindsayi; assembly: GCA_025331215.1. Taxonomy (NCBI): domain Eukaryota; kingdom Metazoa; phylum Chordata; class Aves; order Coraciiformes; family Alcedinidae; genus Actenoides; species Actenoides lindsayi. The sequence continues at coordinate 7,970 of WTSP01018708.1, forward strand.
TATGGTATGGAGGCAACTCCTGTCTTGGGAAAATAATATACAAAGATACCAAATGCATTTCTTTTTCCAGGACCGTTTTTCTCCATTACAGCTGCATAACCTTGGAGCCCATCTGGATATCTCCCATTGCCTTGAAGGAACTATGCCTGAAAACGTTTGCATTGCTTCTGAAATAGGATGGGAACTGAACAAGACAGTAATTAGCATATATTAATCTCTTTAAGCAAGGAATGCAAACTGGTCCCCAGGAACTAGGACAGAAACACCTCTCTAAATTTAACCTTTAAAAGGCTTGTATCATCTTAAATTGGGAACCAGGTCAGGTCTCTTGGGACCTTCAGTGGAGGAATCACATGCATTGCTTCCTGGTTATTCTAATCTTCTGTGCATCACTAGTACTGTCACACTGCCACAACTGAGGAGCATGTCCAGCTATGGAGTGAGCTGGGCTAGCAGAGAAGATTAACATCTTGGTGTAGTCCTTTTAGTGCACTTTGAAGTAGGAATGGGCCTTCAGCAACCGCTTAGGTCTTTGAATGCTCACAGTCTCTTACAAAAAGGTCTGGGGATGTGGAAGTTGTGACATCAACTAGGAAATGGGTTCCAAGTCAGTGCTGTATGCCATTCATTTGTAAAATAGAAGTCACAAAGTCAGTGCCATACAGCTGTCTTTCTACACGGGCAAGGGGTGATGGAGCTTGAGCCTTGAGACACAAATGGGCTCTATGACTTAAAGCAAAGCAAAGCAGTAGAGGTAAGTGTGTCAGTGACAGTGAATAAGCATGAAGCCTATGTCCAGCAACTATGGTAAAAGCAGCTCCAGGCCCTGATTTGGATGTGCAGATAACAGAAACCACATACCCATCAGCTACTACAAAAGGCGATTCTTCCCAAGTGACCAGCTCTTCTGTTTTGGGCACATTCTTCTCTGGGAACTGCAGTGTCTGGCCTGTAATGCAAAACAAATTTCATGGGGATCAATTAAAAGGTAAAATACCACACAGAATTAGGTTTCTGGGGAAACTTGGGCATTACACCTTGCAGCAAAACTGTGAAGCTAGAGTAAACATCCCCACTACAATCAGAACATTGCAGTGTTACTCATGCTAAGGAGGCATTATTTTTCTCTTTGTGAGCTAAGTCATCTTTTTTTTTTAAATTACAAGTATATAAAATAAAACATGCTGCACCAGAAACATGTAAGCAGTTATTAGAGGGGAAAGTCGTTGAGAAAGACCCTAGAATGTAACTTGTTGAGCTCTGATTACCAATCAGAGCTGAGAAAAAGAGCTTCCACTTTGTATCCACAAACTATAATCAATCATATGGCCAAAAGCCACTCTGTTGTTCTTGTGGCTGGGTAATGCAGAGAAGCCAGAGAGACAGAGGCTGTGAGAATGATGCAGGGAGTTATAGACAGTCAGTGAAATAAACAGTATCTACTTAACTATTATCTGCTCCCTAAAAAAAAAAAAAAAAAAAAAAAAAAAAAGGAAAAAAAAACCAAACTGTTAAATAAATTGTATTCTTGTGGTACAGGTCATTTCAAACAAAACAAGAAATAAAACACAGAAATGTAAAAAACTAAACCAGACAGACTAATGTTTATTGTGTTTAGGAGATGCTCCATTCTGCCCCTCGGGATGCACGTAGCCCCATGGGAGAGGCGGGGCTGGGGGAAGGTACGGGTTGTGCATGCTGCAGAAGGGAAGGAGAGACCCAGCCCTCTCACTTGGGAGTGCTTATTTGGTGTTTTCCCATATCCAGAACCATAGAAAAGCTTAGCAAGCTTCTGAGTTTTTCTGAGATTAGCTTTGCTGAGGACTTGTTAGACCGACACTGTTGTCAGTCTCTGTCATGGACTGATCTGTTTCTTCCACTCACCCATTTTCTCCCCACATTCTGCACTACACTGATGTAAGGAATAAACATGAGCTAGCGATGAAAAAGCCTTGAAGTTGTTCCAGTGAAAACCAAAATCTCTAATCATAAAATAGACCACTGGCTTAAACCCAACAGTGATATCATGAGTGTTGCAATCATTACAGCATCTGTCCAGTGCTTATAAAATGGGTGCAAGTGCTGAAGTCATGGCATTTGCATTGATCTGGTGGTCAGGTGGTGCAGGAGGATATGTTCATGCCTTCTGGAGGAAAGAGAAGGAAATGTACTGTGGAAATTGAGGCAGATACAAGAGGAACAAGGAAACCCAGATTTTTATTCTACCTCTGACTCTTGAACACAGACAGCATCACACCCTGTGTAAGCACTGCCATCTCCACACATCTCTCTTAGCCAATGCTGCTACAGTCCTTCTTCTAGGCAATGGCACTCACAAGGATGGTGTCTAAACCAGGCAATGAAGTGGTCTCTTGGCCTGCCTTCAGGAGAAGGTGGCTGAATTACCAGTGGCCAGTAGGAAAGGCCATGGGCTAGAAATGATCTTGAATGAGCAGAGAGCTGGAGAGGGAGGTGATGCACGACAAGGTTTTTCTACACTTAGAACAGCTACCCCCAGCCCCACAGGCACTTCCACTCTGACCATGACAGGCTCCACCTTTGGACCAATGCAATCCCTTCCAAGTTCACATATGCACCTCACAGTCTCCCCAGCAGCCCACCTGCCTCAGTGCTTATGCCCTGTTAATGTATTTGTTCACGGAAGGTTTGGATTTGGCCACCACTGTAGGACTTCACAAATGGTCTTTACTTCTGGTTAAATACAGCACAGGGACAGTCAATCTGTGGCTTTGCAAAAGGCAGCACTTCTGGGGTTCTGAAAGTTTATGTGGCACTGGAGCTGCTCGTGTTAAGTGACCAACGAGAGTAGCCAGAGGACTACGCAGAGCCCAGACCCCACTGGTGTACTGATCTCTCCAAACACCATTCAAGGGATGCAAGGTTTCCTTGGTCCCTTACCTCTAAAGTGGCAGCTGCTTTCCTTACATTTCCTGAGCACTCTTCTGCTTTGTCTAGGTTTTTGGAGGCTTCCCTTACTTCCCTTACTAATGTTCACTCACACTGAATTTAAAAAAAAACACAGGAGTCTTGTCCTTATAGTAAATAAAGAGCACTGGGAGAAACCCAGGCAAATTGAAATTTCCTCTTACAGAAAAGCTTAACAGAAAATACTAAAAAACCAGTATATTTTATCTGATGAGCTGGGGAGGGAATGAAGTGTCTTTACTAATTAATGTTGAGTCTGTTAAACATGTTTCTCTCCCCCAAGTTAAAGCCATGTTCAACTGCCAGGCTACATTCTTAAGCTCCAAATGTTAAAACACAATTGCAGTAGTTGTTTGTGGCTACCTGCACACAAAATAAAATGAACACCAACAAGATTTTTCTCTTTCCGGCTAAGGTATCACTCAGGGAATCAAAGTAAACATTAGTTGAAGTACAGAAAACTTCAGTGTTCAACTTTCCAGTAACAGAAAGCTGGAGAGGTTGTGCTGTGTGCCTGGCTTTCCGTACGGAGAAAGTCACTCCCATTGCAACCAATCTGAATTGACACCACGCCAAACCCTGAGCGCCTGCGCCTGGGGAGCAGGAGGACTAGTGTAGCAGTGTGATGGAGCGGCTGGAAGAGGCAGAGGCTAAGTGACTAATGCGAGTAGAGCTTAGAAAGAACGTGGATGGTTCAGCAAAGCACAACAGCCCTGATCCAGAGCACTACTACCAGCCAGCTAAAAGCAACAGCCATGCTGCCAAAGAACTGCAGTCAGCAAGCCCCTTTACATTAGTGCTAATCAGTGTTGAGAGGTCCATCATGCTTCTGATCTTTGTGTGCTTCCTTCCACAGGGCTTGGGTGAGGCTATAAAAGTCTTCAGTTTTGGGAGTAGCAGCATCCAAATAATTATAAGTAGGAGTGAAGTCACAGGAAAGGTCAGAACTGTCCAAAGGTTCAAAGCATCTTTTGTAAGAAAAACTGAGAAGACAGCCAGCAGCTACCACTGACACATCACAGATTTGCTAAGGACTTCAGTGGTTCACCAAGCTCTTCGTAAATCTAATCAGTCACATGCCGACTGCAACCATCTCCTGGCAGCATACACAGTGCTTGCGGAACCAGCTGTGCTGGTTCAGACCACAGATCCGTTTAGGCCAGTGCCCCCCTCTCTGCTACAGTGGCTAGCCACAGCTGACCAGAGAAGAACATAAAAATAGGGCAAGGAGCTGTAATTAAGTCTCCCAGTGATTTAAGGATCAAAGACTACCTGAGCTAGAGATGAGGTCTTTGAATTTAATACTCCCCAATGATTTTGTTTTCATTAATTTCTCTGGTCCTGTTTTCAACCACAAGCGTTTGGCCCCCCACAGCACCCTGCAGCAATGAGTTCCATGGATCACTGCTCAAAGAAGCATCTCCTTTGCCTGTTCTGAACATGCCATCACAGCTCATCCTATTTCATGCTCCTACAGCTTGTAAACAAAACAAACAGTCCCTTGCTCGCTTTTCCCTACCATTCATAATCTTTAGGTCTCTCTATTTCACCCACAACCATTTCTTTTCAGGGAGGAGATAGGACTGCCAGCCTTACCCCTTCAGTGGTACACACTGCACCAATTAAGTTAGGAAAATGTGATGACAAAGGCAAATGGCTGCCTTCCACCACTTGATGATTTAGAGACAAGTACAAAAACTTAGTCCCTATCTGAGATACAAAGACAGATATAGACCTCTCTTTCCCTAGCTATCTACACACAAACGTACATACTAATTGCATCTCTTAGTTATGCTTTCATTCACAGCAGTTCTGGAGTTCACATTTACCTTCAAAATAGCCTAGAAACAAGATTGGCCTATTTAAACTAGATTTTCTTAACAATAATAACAGTAACAAATTGGACGTATTCCTCCTTTACATGGATGCAGACTTTTCCCCAGTAGATCTTTTTTTTTCATCCATCTGAAACAGAGGAAACTAAAAAGACACATTGGCCTTTCTCTAACATAATCCTTTTATTATAACACAAAAGAGTGTTTTAAAAATAGAAGATTTAAATGCATTCCTTGATGTATTGAATAAGGGATATTTTCATGTATTCCTTCCCGTTGAACTATAAGAAGATGGTTTTGGTTTAGAAATCCCATCTTGCTTAATTCAGGAATATCACTCTTGCTTTTCTAAATGCTTAAAAATCAGCACATTGACCATTTAATAAAAAGTCTCAGAATCAGGTGCATTGTTTTTATTAATGAAATTATTATACATTTTGTTCTCTGATTTCAAGAAACTGGCATTACATTTTCAATAAGCTTTATCACACATCCCTGATGTAACTGCAAGTGTTGAATAATAAGAGGCAAGGAAGTGATCAGATAAGGAGACACCAGGACAGAACAAACTGAAATCACTTTGTCTAAATTGGCAAGAATCAACACAAAACAAGGCTTCATTTAATAGATCAGTTAGAACAAAGCACATAAATCATGTTTTTGAGTGGGGTTAATTTACACCATATGTCAATTAAATCAAGTGCAGTACGTAAGTTATGAGTAATCTCATTTGACTGAAGAGTGTTATATTTGGAAGGAAAACGATTTAACTGAAGCCAAAATTATAATCACCTTCAATAATTACATTTCCAGCACTGTAAATTCTTTTCCATCACAACACTGAAAACAGTGAATGCTGCAAGTAATTTTCTGTTGCCATTTACATTATTAAACTCAAACACATTAACCAAACTCTTGTTTATATTTTTCATTAGTGGTTAATGCTCCTACAAATCAATGATCCTTTGAGTCCATCTTAGGAACTACAATTTCATCAGATATTTTTCAATCTAATGAAATCCTTGTAACCAAGTCTGGGGTAATCACTTATTTTCACCATTGTTTTTGTCATTTCCCCCATTGTTTTTGTCATCACATCATAAAAATTCATCAGTGTCCTAAGGGAGTGATGCTTATGGGAACAGCATTAGCACAGTCATCAGCTTTTCAGGTGCGATGCCCAGCTCTGCCACTGCCTTTAGCACTTCCATCTCGGACTCGCTATTTCTAGCCACAGAAAAACCTAAATTGCTATTGCTGCTTCTGCACATTTCTTCTTTCAACCACAACTCTGATTTCTCATGGTGAGGCACCTGTTATGATCCAGCCTGTTTCCCTGGCTAATCTTTGATACATTTTTGTTTCTTCACTGCTGTGATAGTCCCCCTCCTGCCTCCCTCCTCCTGTCCTGTTTCTGGCACATTGCCCATGTGGGTGGGGAGGCCACCAGTGAATATTCAGTCCCCTGTGGCAGCTGACCACACTGACCTGCTCCAAACCCAATGTGGGGTAGACTGTTCCAGCTCACTTAAAAACAAGCACCCCCTTGGCTAGCAGCCAGATCACTGTTCTGGATAACTTCCACTTGGAAGGAGGGTGGCCACAGTTAACAATTTATTGTTTCCACTGCTGAGGCGCTGCTAGGATGTCCTGGCTTTCCAGCACTGCAAGGAATGCAATGCCACCAAAGTAACACCAAGTGGAGGTGTTTGCACAATGACACTGTTATTGCCATCTGTTATTGCCATTTGGGCCAGGTTATCCTACCCCTTCATTCTCAAGCTTGTATTTGCCGACAGGAATGAAGTACAGGCCTGAGACACAGTCCACAGTCAGACTAGATCACGGCAGCTTCTGTGGCAGCTCTAGTTAATTAGACAAACTATGTCAAGCCTGTGAAATACCATGCTCACCTCAGACTCCACTGCACAAATCAAGAGAACCTTAAAATCCTGCCTGCATAAACCAGTGAGGCCATGCAATAGGGTAGTCCATGGTGATGTGTGTTGTTGCCAGTGCTGGACTAGAAAAGCTGCATTCCCATGATGCTGGGTGCACTTGGCCAAATAATTATTAACCCAAATTCAGTTACAGCAATTACAGAAGCACCACCACATTCACATTCAATGATCACAGGAAAAAACACAAACAAACAAACAACAAACTATTTTACAAATAAATCATAAACACCTTCTAAATGTACCTAGAAATGTAATCATGAGAGAAAGAAATAGCCAAAATGAGAGAACAAAGCCTAGACATACACTGAGCTCTTTTTCTCAACTTTCTTGAATCAAGAGACCACCTTGCCTCTTCAAAAAAAAAACAATGCCTGGACTACATGAGGACACATGTACTCCGTCAGCTGTAAATGAGCAAGGGATAAACAAAACCTCAGCAGACAGGCAAATAAAGTAATTTGGGGTTACAAAAATGATAAGGTTATTATCATAACTATGAAAACCTTACACAAAATTTTGATAGAAAAGCAAATGTGACCCCATTTTGCAGCCCTCCCCTGAGCCTGCCAGCCTGCCCTGCAAGCAGAGTAAAACTGTGTGAGAGGAGTAAAAACTTCATACCCTGAGTGTATTCTGAACTCTGTAAGAGTGACTGCAGCTGGATAGCCACTCTGCCCAGCACACTGAGCTGCACTGGCTCAGCACTTCCTTCTGCCACCCATTGCCTACTGCAAGCATTTGGGTAGAAGTCTCCTTTTTGCTTCATAGCTGCTCAGTGTATATAAACCAGGCCTCTGGCTCACCTCTTCTACCCTAGGGCATGTTGCTTGCAAATAAATATAGCCTAAAAAGCATCTGAAACCTCGGGTAAGTGATGCCTGGGACCTCTCAGTTTCTGGGAGACTTAATCACTGCATTGGCTGAATCAGCTTGGATACACTCGAGAACAGTCTTTATTTTTTTGCTTTTCAAGTGGAATGTGTCCACAAAAGGGGACATCAACAACTCATTCTGGAGTTTGTGATTGCCTTGTTTCCCAGAGCATGTTGTTAAGTTGCTCCCGTCAACCTTCTGGCCTTACTCACAAAGAGAGCGCTAGGCTACCTACTGCTGCCTGCTGACAGCCTGACTGCTGTGTGTGTTATTTATCCCAATACAAGGAATAAATAAATTACCACCAAGCTGTCGATGAGATACCACGCTAAGTACACACACTGTCATCTCCTTGGTACCAGGTTCCATACTCTGCTGTTTACATTTATTCTCACACAGGTCATCAGAGCAAATGCCCTTTTCATTGAGTCAGGCCCTGCATGCACCACAGCATCAATTGTTCATATGGCAGATAAGCATCTATCTTCTCAAAGATCAAAAGAGTCAAGGAACAGACACTACAACAGAAAGTGTCTGGGCTATGTGTATGAGCAGTTGCAATTCAGCTGTGATATGGCAAGGTGAGGGGCTAACGTGTTCTGGGACAATGCTTCACAAGGTGGGCAGAGTTGGCTAGATGTCCTTCACTTAAGTGTCCTGGTGATTTCCCAGCCATGATTGAGAAATGATATAATCATCTTTTCCACGAGCACTCTTCAAGTAACTGGCTACCCAGCAAGTAAGGAACATGTAGTATCTCCAAAACATTAAGCAGCATCTCAGCATCTCTGTGCTTCAGACTTGCCCGAGTCAAACACCCTTTGCAGTTAGCTTTATGCTTCACAGTTACTGCTGCTAAGCAGGTTAAAAAAAAAAAATAAAAATAAAAAAAAATCTTTCTTCTGTTACTCCTCTCTCTTCACAGTCTCCAACCTCTACTTCATAATGGAAGGGGGAAGACACGAGTATTATATTATTTCCCTGCCAGTCCACACCATAGATACCATTTATTTCTGCTGGATCATTTCTTATTACTAGGAAGATTCCTGCCTTTATGCTTAGATATATTTGAGCTTTCAAGGAGAAAAAAATCAGAGAAGCAGGACAAAGATAAAAAAACCAAATAATACAGCTTGTTCCTTAGCTAGTTGGTATAACTACCTTTACTTCCTGCTTCATCAGCCTAGCAGGAAACCATGACATTGATGCAAAAACTTTTTCTGTACCTTAACTAACAACCCTTGCAGCAGTTAAGAGTGCAGTACACAAACAGGAGGCCAACATGCTGCTGGCAAAGGAGAGAAGCAATCATTAACAATGAAAAACACTAATGCCACCTGTTCCTCACCCTAGCCCTCAATATGACTGCTCTGCTGCTTCTCTTCCTAGAGTGAATCTTGGGTAATTTCTCCTGGTTTGCAAGTAGGGGTAGGGAAGGGTAGGGCAGGGAAGATACATAATGAAAGGAAGAATGTGTCAATTCAGAGCTTCAGTATCAATGAAGCTGAAGGCTTCCTGAAGACATCATTGAAGCTTAATTAGATTCCCACATACAGGAGGAGTGACAGGCAGCTATTGTGGTTTTACTACATATTCTGTACTTCCAGGTGGAATGGTAATATTGAGTGGGATAAGAAAAGTCCAACTGAACAAGGCAGGGAGAGCCCAACAGCCCTCAAAGCCAACAGAAAAGCTGAAAGATATTATTCATATCAGCAAGAAATTTCCCCATACCCTCACCACATTATCTGTTCTCTGGGAATCATCATTTCTGTCTGAGTAGAATTCAACCTATTTCCCCAAATCTGGGTTTTGACAGCCAGAAGCAAAGAATCCAAACCAGAGGGAATGAAGGGCACTAGATTCAGAGTAAGGAAGTTCTGGGACTGTCTCCCAGCAGAAAGTACAGCGGCAGAAACTATACTTACCTTTGAAATATAGTTCAACCTGTATACACTTGTGAGAGCCAGAGGGTCCCCCCCCCTCCTCTGCCGTGGTTTATCCCATTGGCTGGCTCAGTTGTTTATCCTGGCTGGGGCCCCTCCCCACTGCTTGGGCCATCAGCTGATTGTGATAATTCACCCGAAACCCAGGACATACTCCCGGTATATGTGTTCCTAGTACTCTTCTTTATGGAGAAGGGCTGGCTAGAAATGTCACTGCAGCACACAAACAAAAGGTTCTCTTGGAGAAGCAGGCCTTAAAGGCAAGTACTTACCCAGATGCCAAAAGATAGTGCTTCTCTGTGCCAGACTGCATCAAAGAGAGACCTGCTTGAGAGATCTTTCTCCTACAATTACCCTTTTCAAGTAATGAAGATGAGACACCTTCTGAGACTGAAGCATCAGGAGAGCAGATGCCGGAACAAACTGCTAAAGAATAACAAATCACCAGCACAGTGTACCATGTACATCCAAGAGATCTGTAGGCTGCTAAAAGCATGAATTCTCTCATTAAAATCAGCTGTTCTACTGGAGTAATGAAGGGTAACAAATGCTGTAGGTTCTTCTAAAAAAGGCATATGGAGTGATCTGAGAAGTCACAGACCACTGAGCTTTACTTTGAATCAGGTAAATTGGTTGAATTATCAAGTAAAATTTAGAATCACAGGAAAGGATTGACACAAAGAATTTATTAAGCTTTGCTCCAGTCTCCTTGCCCTCTTACCACTGCTCCTCAATACCTAAAAGTCCTGTTGATTTTTCTGAAGTCTCCTGCTTAGATCATTCCTCATTACTTTTTGCATATTTGTCTATGTCCTACAGAAAAATGGCTTTTTCATTCTCCCCCATTCCACCTAATTCTGTTTTGAGAAAAACTGCATAAGCAAAATATTTGTATTTATTAATGTAATAATTGTATTGCCATGGTGGGTACTACAGAGGAAAGCAGCAATGGCAGAAATCATACCTGATATCCTAGTGATCCAGCATTGGTCCCTCACTAGTTCCAGTCTTAACAGGTGAGAACTCTATATTCTAGGAGTCTAATTACTTAAACTACTGCTAAATGGGCTTTACCATGTGAAGACCATGCAACCGCCTGTAGGAACATTTTAGCAAAGAGTTTTCTCCATGAACCCTTATATGATGCCTGATCCAGGTGGAGCGTTAGAATGGAACAAAAGGCCAGATGATCTATTGAATTTCCTTGGCAAGATACACCAAAAAAGAATGAGTCAGCAGGTGTCTTGGTTCTGTGCCTGGAAACATTCCCTGGCAATAAGCACTCTCATCCACCCCCTCTCCCCACTGATTCAGGATTTTCTTTTGTATTTCAGCACAACTCCTTTTTCTAAACAAGTAGCAGGGAGGGAGCAGTGACCTAAGAAAGATGCTGGACAAGGTATAGCCAGGCTGTTGAGGACACAGCCAGGATGTGACAAGCCAGAAACGGAACAGGTGATAAATACAGAGTAAGCTCCACTCAAGGAACTGGGAGCAGGGGAGCTTGAAGCAAAAGACAAAAACCAACATGGGTTTCTTCTGGGACAGCCAGGCAATGTGTCTAGATTCCTACCTGTGGGAGAACCTCAGAGGCTAAAGGCAGAGGGATCTTAATCGGAAAACCCAGAAGCTCTGGTATGTCTCCTGCAAAAGCCATGATGGAGGTGCAGAGGCACCCACCCTGCAGCTGACATGCCCTAAAGGTGTACAGACGGACACTATCACAGTTTCACTGCTCTTGTTTAGATCTTTGTGCCATGAGCATTTTCAAACCTACCCTTTCTTGCCTAGTCATTATTGATTTAGATTAGTTTAAGATTACATAGAGTCTAATTAACACTCATTACTTTGGCAGGTTTGCTTCTGGTACTGTAATTCTGGTACTGGTACTTCTGGTACTGTAACTTCAGAAAATCACATTTACTTAAGTAGAAACTTAAGAAGTTACCAGTTTTAACAGTTTCTATTGTTCAAACAGAGCAGATAGGATTTTTCCTAATACTTCTTCTGGTAACACCACCTTGAAGGTGGCATCAAAGAATTGATGCTGATCCTGTACTACTTTATCTGTTTTGCATATTGATTTACTAAGTACTTAATGTTTCTAACATCTAATTCTGTAAGTACCAAATATAACTAAGTAGTGACATCAATGAGCACATTAGACTATAATTCATACCAATTGCCCATATCTCTTTGATCAAACTAACTTCAGTGTTTACTCAACTACCATAGTTAAACTGTTATTATAATTTCACTCCGTATTTTGTTAAGCATTCTGACTTAACAACTTTCATAACTATCATGAAATTGTTTTCCTTTCTAAGTAAGAAACTAGGGTCCCAGATTTTTTCTGAGTAGACCTTAGCTACCATGCATCCACATGATGGCAATGCAATTCATTTTCAAACTCCTAAGGTCTAAATTTCCCTGTTGGGATTTCTGGAAAATTAGAACACCCTTTGCAAGGTCACTACAATGCTTCCTTTTCACTTCAAACCCAAGTCCAAGTGTGTATTAGAATTTATGAAGCTTATGGCCTTTATGGACTGGGAACTGGAGCATCTCTGTTCTTGCCTCTGAGTCACTGTGCACCTGACGGCTCACTAATCCCCAAGAGGTTTGGTGTACCATGGCACTGAACAGCTATAATTACTTCTAGAAGCCGGCTGCCAGTCAAGTGACAAGTCTGCAGAGCCGGTTCCCTCAGCCCACATTGCTGGGCACTTGGACCATTTGAATACAGTATTAACTAGAACAAGACACGGGCAATATGTTGTTTTTGCAAAGCTGAGCTTGTCACATTCGAGAAATTAATATGGTGTGGCATATTAAGGAAATGAAAAGACCACCTTCTCCATGAAGCTCCCACATCTATGAAGCCAGATACCGTGAGCCCAATAATGAAGTGCCTAGCTTTGCAAAACCACAGAGTTTTCAGACATGAAATGGGCAACCAGCAGTACATTGCAAGTCCTCTGACATATGCACAAAGATGAGAAAGTAATGACAGGAATGGGTGAAACCATATATTTCCTACTAAGTCTAAGCAAAACTTTTCTGGGTCTCACTGGAGCACCATGCCAATAGACCTCTAAATTTTGTTGAAAGCGTTAAGCCCTCACAGTGTAGCAAGCCATGAGCATCTGGAAGGCACAGAGCACTGGCAGCCTCTAGAAGATGTTCTTTCTGGGACCTCTGAACAGTGTTACATAGTTTATTTTAATTTATTTTTCATTTAGCCTCTATAGTGAACCCTGCACTCCACAGACAAAGGGGAGAACGGAGCACTTGCTCCAAGGAACCCTCCAGCCTAAATCACAGATAAGTCCCTGCTCCTCTTCAACGAGGGTTACCTTTTGGGCAAATTTCCTGTGTTTTGAAAGAAAGTAAACACTTAGGATATAACAAAAGACGACAAAACAACTCCTGCTTTTCAAAGCAAGCTGCAATACCAGCAGTACCACCACATATTTAATTCTGTTCCTTTTGTCCTTCCTTCAAACAGAAGTTGAACTAACCCATTTCCTCCCTTGCACGGTCTCCTCTTCAGAGAATGGCATGGCTCAGGACACCACCTCCAAATCAGACCTTCACTTGGACATGTCCTGCCAATAAAATCCCCAGTAGAAACTGGAAGGCAGTGTGATATCTCTCGTTTGTTTGGACAATTTGCAACATGAATATTTTTATGTATGTATACGTGTCTGTATACACACATAATACATTTATGTAATATATACATATAATTTATGTTTTACAAATGCATAATACATGTGGGTAATACATACATATATCCAGTGCCACATGGGTGCCAGCCAGCTCATGTATTTCCAAGACAGAGAGATATTGGTGAGTGTGGGGTGAGCCTATTCTGAGCCTGACCAGGAAAGACTGAAAGAAACACAGGAGACTTCAGACTATACATTCTGTCAAGGTTTGGGGTCAGTGCAGCCAGCTAGACCTATATATAATAGATGCTTTCTGTTAACTCCCTCCTCAAAGGGGAAGAGAAAGGGAATATGGGAGACTTATTGATTAGAAAAGATAGAACAGCTTTAATGAAAATAGTAATAATAAAATGGAATATATATATATAAATACACACAAAATCAGTACTGAACCCAACACTCCCAATGGCAATTACTTCACCATCACCACTGATGTTGTGGAGCAGGCACTGGGGACACCCCAGACTGGGCCCAGCAGCAGTTTGGAACTGGATTCAGGAGCTGGATTCTGGAACTGGATTTAGGAGCATATGGATCAGGATAGAAGGCAAAATGGACAGAGTCCTCCTCAGATGCCAGTCACTGAAGAAGAGCATTTGACTCTCATGATCCCTCAGTTTTATACCAAATATGACATATATGGGCTGGAATACCTTGTTGGTCAGTTTAGGGTCACCTGTCCTGTCTGCTCCTCCCTGCAGGTGCAGCCTTTCACTTTCTGCACCCCCCAATGTGGTACACAAGATCCAGCAGTGGCCTTGGTCTGCATACCAATCCTTGGTAGTAACACTAAACACAGAACGTTATCACTGCTAGAAGCAGACGCTGTCTGTGAAAACATGCTGCTAACTTCAGCGAGTGCAGATAGATAGAATAAACGGAGCTGAAAAGTAAAGTCACTGAACAGAATTGGAATCCTAGAATCTTAGAATGGCTAGGGCTGGAAGGGACCTCCGAAGGTCATCTAGTCCAGTCCCCCTGCAGTGAGGAGGGATACCCTCAACCAGACCAGGTTGCTCAGAGCCTTGTCCAATCTCACCTTGAATATCTCCAGGGATGGGGCCTCAACCACCTCCCTGGGCAGCCCATTCCACTGTTCTACCACTCTCAATGTAAAGGACTTCTTCCTGGTATCCAATCTAAATCTACTCTTCTGTAATTTAAACCCATTACCCCTCGTCCTTTCACTACAGGCCCTCATAAACAGCTCCTCTCCTGCCTTCCTGTAGGCCCCCTTCAGGTACTGGAAGGTTGATAGTAGGTCTCCCTGGAGCCTTCTCTTCTCCAGGCTGAACAACCCCAGTTCCCTCAGCCCGTCCTCGTAGGAGAGGTGCTCCAGCCCTCTGATCTTCTTTGTGGCCCTTCTCTGGACCCGCTCCATCAGGTCCATGTCTTTCCTGTGCTGAGGGCTCCAGAGTTGGACACAGTACTCCAGGTGCAGTCTAACCAGAGCAGAGTAGAGGGGCAGAATCACCCCCCTCAACCTGCTGGCCAGTTCTGTTCTAGCCAAACCAGGGGAGCATCCCATTCCAGCTTGACCTTCTTGGTGGAAAGCCCATTGACTATGTGATATTGCCCACACAGCCCAGAACTGTCCACAGACAACTTCATAAGCCAAGACACACAGCAGGCTTTTGTTGCTTCCCTTCAAATATAATGTGGAGTCAGTGACCTTCTCTTCATCCCACTTGAGAGCCCTCTTAGAGAAAGAGAGGGCCATTTTAAGAAAGGGAAGGTATGTCCTATGCTGGCATTGGGAAACCCACTGAGTGACAGGGAGCAGTTGTACAGCAATTGCTTTGTTTAAAATGCAAAATGTGGATGTGTTTAGAGGACGTATCAGCATCAATCACTGTATGCAAATACTGCCTGTGGAGAAGAGCTTCCCCTGTAAGTCACTCCTCACTGCCCTAATCGAGTTAACGCTAGTGACTGAGGGCATGTTGAACGCTGATGGGCCACTGATAGTGCTGTCCCAGGAGAAGATTAATAAAAGGCAGCAGAAGTGCTTAGTCCCAAGCAGGGCACAAAATCAGAAGGGGAAGCGAGGGGGAAGGACAAAGGTGTCTCTGTCTAGCAGTCATTGCCCATTACCATAGACACACAAAAAAGCAAAATCTTGCAGCCCTATTCCACCATCACCAGCACACCTGTGGAGGAAGGTTGGCACAGACAACATGCACTGACTTGGACAGAAGATATCACTGACTTGCAGGCTGTAAATCCTTTCACAAGGGAACATGGATGCACAAAAGAGAGGTAAAAAAATAAAAAGCATCTCTGCTGCTGTTAAGCTTAGATGCACCTCAAACAGGGGTCTGCATCCAGCCTAGGGATCCCCAAGCTAGCAGTGGCAACTAGAGATGAAGAGAGAAACAACGTAAGGATTCACTTAGAGTGTCATGAAGAAAAAGAGAAATGTGTTACACTCAGTCCTCAACAGTCACGAAGGAAAAAGCACCACAGTTCTCATGCCAGCTCTACGAGGATGACGGTGGCAGCCCTGCAATGCCCACAGCCAGTGCCTGGCATAGTGACAGCATGAATCCCAGCACTGGGCTACCTGTGACTGCATGGGAATGGTTTTCAGGCACTGGTGATCTCTATCTAAGCTGTGAAGGCAAGGCCCTGTGTGAAGTGACTGTACCTACTATAAGTGAACTTCTCTGGCAAATGAAGCCCTCATCCCTTCCTGGCAGATGAACTGAAAGTACTTGCTAATGATAGCCATTAACATAATTCCCTCTCTTTCTCAGCAGCCAGAGCAGTAGGAGAAGGTGAGTGGGGACGGTGCAGACGTTCTCAGTGCTGGGAGCAGAAAAGGAATGAAGCATTTCTAGTTAGGTTGCTTTTCATCCATCCAATGATAGCAGTTTTACTGTCTACACTTTCCCCTTCTCTTCCTAGTCAACTCCTAAGTCTTCTACCTTGCCACCTTCTCTTACCTTCTCTCATCACCACTTTGGCCACATCACCCACACCTGCTTCCTGCACCAAATTGTTGCCAATAGTTTCCCTCTTCTCACAGCCTCCTGTTGCAAAGACTTCTGCCCTGCATGCCTCTTCTACCATGTGTGCCTTCCTCAGAACTTGAGTTATTGTCCCATGACTCCTGTATATCTGAGTTACTGTCAGGTCCTTGCAGAGTGGGAATCTTCTCTTTTATGTATCCGTGAAGTGCTCAGAACATTTATATTGCTCTATAAATAAGGATAGTAAGAATCTAATGCTGGCAGCTCTGACAGATGCACAGGAAAAGGATGATACCCTGCCCATGGAGTGAGATCATTCTGCTTACTGGAAGATTTCATACCAAAACAGGCTTCTGCCTGGAGTTCAATACCTCTCAAAACCCTTCTGAGCCTAGCAAGAGCAAAGCTAGTGTTGTGTTAGGGAGTTAGTTTAATGCAACATTTCGCAGCATTGCAGTTCCAGCTGGTAAGCAATACGGAATTATAAATTGTATAAGAAGTACTGTCTAGATATGCCAGCCAGTGTAACTTTTGCTCTCCTAGAAAACACATAATAGCCTAGGGCCAACCTGATCCAAGAGGAGCTTGAGATCAGAGATGGTGCCACCAATCCAGCAGCAGATTTGTAATGCATGCACTTCTAAACCACTAAGATGACACCAGACCCAGCCCTCCCATGAAAGGAGATCGTGTCATTAAAAGCCTCACAAAGCTGGTCCTCTCACAAGCAGTCTTGCCATGACAGCCTGACTCTTCAAGGCAGGCTTAGGAGTCCATACAGGGTGTACACAATACTTCTAGAAACACGGTACAACACTCGTAGGCTTCTAGAGATGCGATTCATCATTACTGCTGAATCAAGACTGAGACAAGGAAGGGAGGAGAAACAAATTCTTTGGCATAATTTGCATCACAAACAGTAACAGCATGCTGCATACTTCCAGCTCCAAACTACATTTTTGCAAGCTTCAGGTTGTTTTTATATTAAATCATTGCCAGAGTGGGAAGGAAGGGGTGAATGCTGTCTCCTTTCTTCACCCTGTCACCTCCAAGTCCCACAGATAATTTTGCTTGCCTCTCAGTTATTCCAGCTTGCCCCCAGAAATCAACGGAGCACTAATCTGCAGTTAGGGGGCTGCTTGTGGATTACTGTGGGACATGGATGCAAGACAGGAGATGGCAGGATGCTTTCAGTTAATGTTCTAGCCCCACATACTCCACAGCTCTCACACAGGCATGCTATAGCCCAAGCAGCTTTGAGGGACTAAGCTGAAGGGTAGGGATTTTGCACACTGCATCCCTTTCTCCATCTCTAGCATTTGAATGCTTATGTCCTTCCTTAGGCACCAGCTGTATAAGAGTTCCCCAGATTCAGGACCAGCTACCATCTCTATGGGATAAAGATCAGCTATCAAATAAACTTACTATCAGTTCTGCACTCCATGATTGGAGTTGCTCCTCCAAAGCCCAAGAGCTGAAATCCAGCCAAACCATCATCACTGGTCACAACAGTTGCTTCAGGGATCAGAAAGGATGCTGTGTCTTTTCTAGTACCCCGCAGAAAGACAGTTTATTTCTGGCATACAAGCTGTTTCCTTACCAGGGCAGGAGTGGAAGGTGAGCAGAAAACCTAGCACAGAGGGAGGGTGGGTGAGCAGCAGGTTCTGGCTTTACAAGAGGATGATAAATGATAACACCATTAGGAACAAAACTAAACATCTTTCATGCTGTCACAGCAATGAAGCCAGTACATAACAAGATGTGGGCACAGGGCAGTGCGGTTGCTTTCCAGAGAAGTGCACAACTATCAGGTTACTTCTCCTCTGAGCTAACAGACTTATTTATCTTCCCTGAGTTCCTGCAGAAGAGGGCAGAGGATAAAGGGGTAGTCATTTCTCTCCAGTTTGCTAAGAGCTTCAGCTGCTCCACAGTGCATTGAATTCAATAGATGGGGTCAGGTCAGTGCTGAATGACAGTGCAGCAGAGCTATAAGAGGATGTGGATTGGAGAGCTCTAGATGATAATGGACTTCTTCCCACACTGCCCTAGTAGTAACCAAAGGGTACAGCAGGATACTGCCTTATCAGAGAAAGGAAAGAGCAGTCCAGAAGATGAGGACTATAGCATCCAACCCCTAACAGTGTTCCCCTGGATTCAGACTCCACAGAAAACTTTGCCATCCTGCAGATGAGAATAAAAATCCCTTTCTGGGGCTTACCTCATCCTCACAGAAAGAGGTCACCAGGAAAACAGCAGTAACTGGTGAAGGCAGGGTTGCAAAAGCAATCACCTCTGTCAGGCTTTGTGAAGAGCAAGTTCAATGAATTAGTGGTCTGCTCAGTGCAGCTGCCCTCCTACCTTTGGTGTAGTCCAAGGGTCAGCAGTGAGGAGAAGATTAATATACAGCATAGAATTAAGAATGGGATGGAGTGTCATTGCCTAGTTTTTCTTTTACCAGTTCCCTATCATTTCCTTCTATGCCCAGGGTTGGCTCTGTTCCCACATTGACTCAACCAGAAAACATGACACTCACTGGACATTTGTGCATGTAGCCAGGAAGGACTTTGAATCACTACTGGCCTGACAGACCACTCCTCTCAATATTAGGTGGTGCTGGAAAGTCATTCCTGTTAAACTCCAGTTCTCTTTAACAGAATAGTAACAATACTTGGTGATTCTTCCCCTGACTACCACATCTTATCTTCCTCCACTAATGGCAAGAGACACAGACAGCTGTTACTGCTCTCAGGTTGCATCTGGGGAAATGGAGACACTATAAGGGAAGTGAGCTTCCAAGGTCAAACACAGCAAGGATTGAAACACAGGCTTTTGCAACTCCCTACTCTCCATAATTTTTACGATCTCTTAGTTCTGCAAATGCTCTCTCTCTCTATGATCTAAAACCTCTAGCAACCCACATACTTCACCACCAGACTATCCATGCGTTAGGTAAGCATCCTCCTCATCTCACTGCAGACAACTCTAAGGCCCTATCAATCAAGAAGGCTCTGAAATAGCAGACTAGGCTTGTCTTTTGGCTCCGAGGACCACTGGCTACTTTCCCTTCTGCTATGAGAGGTGGCCATGGATGCAGAAACTTAAAAAGAAAGAATTGCTTTGCTGAAGACACCCTATGCTAAAGAACACAAGCAAAATGGGTAGAGTGTGAATATTCAGTGGAAAGGGCCTTTGGAGTCAGGTGACACGATACAACAGAAAATGCAAATGCAGTTTGGAAGAAGGCAATAGAAAGTAACATAAAAATTCACACACCAAGTAGAACTGAGCATGTCTGGGGAATCCTGAAACCATCTCCAGAACCCATTAAAAGTGGCTTTGTGAACATTGCTGTTAGTGAATCCCACAAATCCTATGGATTTGTGTCTTGTGCTGAATTAAATACGTTGCATATAAGAATAGGTGAAGTCCAGTCAGAGTTTTCCCCACAACTAAGACATTCATGGATCCTTTTGCAGGACTGCGTTCTGTCCGTCTAACAAGGAGTGAGGTTAGGTTTTAGTGCAGACACTGAAAAATAGCCTTCTCTGTTCAGGGAAACTCGGAGACCTAGCACATTCTGCATCTCTTTCAGGTAAGTTAATTTGAGGGTGAGAGGTTCAATTCAAAGGTTATTGTGAGGAATGAGCGAAAAAATATAGACAAAGACAGTCACAGAGAGACGATGTGATCACTTAAGCCTTGTTTCATTTGGAAATGAGGCTTGAAGGAATTAAAATCTTCTCTGTATCTACTGAAAATAGAAAGTTTACCAGAAAAATAATGGTGGGTCTATGAATTATGAGAAGATTTGCATTATATGAGGGAGATTAAGGAAGACAATGACACTGTCAGAAAACAGCACTATTTCTTTGGCACCAAAAATTTTGAGCATAGATCACACTTAGAATTATTCTTTTCACAGGATAAGGATGAAGCTTGAAAACAGCAAAACTCACAATAGGAAGAACTGGAAAATACCAATAATTTGAAAAGGAACAGTCTCTCAGGATTTTATGTCATTTGTATGGGACCCTTGAATAAAATGAAGAGCAGCCTTGCTGCTGAGACAAAACACTTTCTAGAAATAGAATTTGCTGCTCCACAGAGTGAATTCCAGCCACCTACTCAGCCTCTACAGCACAGTAAAATGGCTGAGGTCGCTGGAGCTAGTGAGGCCAAAATCAGGCCAGCACAAAGAGAGAGGATCTTCCTCTGGCCACCTAGCTGGTGATGTTCAGCCTGACTGTGTGTTTCCCCACTG
Source organism: Actenoides lindsayi (assembly GCA_025331215.1). Classification (NCBI taxonomy): domain Eukaryota; kingdom Metazoa; phylum Chordata; class Aves; order Coraciiformes; family Alcedinidae; genus Actenoides; species Actenoides lindsayi. The sequence goes on from WTSP01018708.1 coordinate 28,495, forward strand.
TTGGACACATGCCCATCTGTCTAACCACCCCTGGCCTTGTTATTCCAAATACAGATGAAGAACAATGGAGATCTTGCATCTGCCAGAGATCTGAAACTTTGAATTGTTTTTTTCTCAAGCTGGGCTTGGCCCTTTTTCCTCTAACACATCAGCTGTCTTTTCTGCATCCTGAATGGCTTAGTATAGATCTTGTTCTGGGGACATACTGTCTGCTCAAGTTAAAATGGATGATTCAAGCCCTGTGACTGACACGAAAAGCCATGTAAATTTTACTGTACTATACTAACATTAGTTTCCAATAAGGTCACACACCAAACTGCTTAGAAAGCCCCTGAACTAAAAAAGGGTGAGCAAGAAAGGAATTGGGGAGTAAGGAATACTGGTCCTGTCAGAGTCTGAGATGATGCACTGGGACCCTTCCTGTGGTTGTAAATAAAACAATATCTGTGATGAGAACCAACATCTGGGGTGAAACAGTTGTTTAAGGAAGAAAAAAATCATACAATTTTGTCTACAGAAAATCTAGGATGTATAAAAGTCTAAGCCATAATCCAAAAGCCTATGCCATAAACTACAAAAGTGTCTTATTTCTCAGTAATGACCTTATGGAAGCATCTTCTATCCAAGCACCAGTGTTCCTCCACAGGCAATGCAGTCAGTCTTGGTCTACTGTCACCACTGCTATTCCCGTGTCATTCCAGCCTAGATGGTTGTGCAATGCCCCATCCTCTCTATGTCCAAGCATTCAGATCCTCTAGTACCTGCCTACCTCTCAGTCCAATTCTGAACCTTTCTTGTCACATAAAATAGATTTTTAAAATGCATATTTAACCTCATAGAATTTATATGCCACTGAGGAGAAATTCACACCCTCCCCACAAATGAAAGAAGGAAGAAATAAAATCCTGTCCTTGACTTAACCTTTTACAGGCACAATCTCAGCAACACTGGAATTCATTCAGCAACAGTTCATTGTGGCTTTATTTCTAAATCACAGGTGACCAGCGCCTGACCCACAGGCCCATTGTAGCCTCCAAAACTGTAGAGTAGTATGGAACAGCCCAGTGATATTTTTATCACTCAGATAGTTGCCAGTGTTTCTTTCTAAAGGTACCAATGTACAATGCTCAACCCAGACCATTTGTCTAAGTTTTACGGAGCACTATGTGGTTCGTTATGTAGTTTTACTGGATTGTACCACTTTCTCCAGACATGGAGGACCCTTAGTTTGTTGCATTGGACCCTATCATCAATGTGTTCATGAGGAAAGAAGTGGGTTGCAGTTCCAGCTAACTGCAAGGTCCACAACACAAGGCAGTTTGCTCCACTGAGTAAGTCTCTATTAAGTGTTGATCCCACAGGAGGTGCTGTGTACCCCACAGGAGCACACACAGGGTTAACATTCTTGAACTTCTTCTGAGAGACAAATGGTTTGTGTTGAGGAACTGCTGCTGGGAAAAAAAAAAAAAAAAAAAAAAGTCCCTTTTTTATTATTCTGAGGTGCATTTTAATTTGCACAAGCGACATTGTGTCTGTGATGGATTACACGAAGGGAAACATTACAGCCCAGCAAGCTCGGCAAGGAAAAAAATAAGGGAGATACGGAGAGGATTAAAAACAACCTATTGCAATGCAGAATTCTGATAAGGGGTCCATGGTGCCTTCAGAGAAGGAGCAGGTGGTGCTCAGAGTACCAAGAAAGAGAAGTGGCATGGTATAGGGTGAGGCAAAGGGAGTGGGGTGGTAGCGCAGACTGGAAAATACTCCTTGGTCACGTAGTCCATACTTTTCCTGTTTCCAGCACCATCACAGAAGCCCCTTCATAAAAGATTAGGCTTCATCTTAAAATTTATTCTCTTTCTTTTCACTTGGAAGGATATTACAGAATGTCACTTCTCTTTCTGATGGTTAAAAACCTTAGTTTAATTTCTAGACTAATTTATTCTCATCCAGTTTATACCCATTTGTTCTTGTGCCAACATTGTCCTTAAGCTTAAATAGCTGTTCTCTCTCTTGAAGATTTTGTGGTTTGATGTATTTATAGACAGAAATCATATCCCCTCTTTTCTCATTTTCCCTGACTGAACTAGCAAAGCTCTTAATATCCTGTAAAATAGATTCCCCATATCACGCTAGTACCTTTCTGTGCTCTGCTTTGTTCATTTCATACCCATCATTCTGGGATACTGGTGACTGGAATTGTATGTGCTGTTTCAGGAGTGGTCATAGCAGGCTCTTGGACAATTGCACAATAGTTCCAATTCTCTACTGGAAGCATCTCTATGCTGAAAATGCTTCCCAGCTTTGGACCTTTCATCAGCACTATGCTGATCATTTGGCCAAGGCCATTAATGGTCAAGACAAGATCAGTCCTAACAAAAACCTCTTTTCAGCATAATACTTCACCTTTCAGCACTACCTGTTGCTGTTCCCCTCCTTCAGTCACCTTTATGATTGCTCTACTAATCACCATGCAGCACCTTATCTAATGATTTTCTGAACTCATGATAAACAAGCTCTAGCCAGTTATCTTATCAAAACCAGCTATCTCATTGCTTTTTATCCCATCTTCTGTTCTGCTCTTGTGCGGGTCCTTCTCCTTTAAGAGTACAAAACTGTTGTACAAACTAGAGAAAAATCCCTATTGCCTGCTAATGGTATATGGTTTATGGCACAAAGGTAGGTAATTCTGTTCCCTTGCTTCGGAGAGCAGTGGAGATTTGCAGTGGTCTCTTTAGTACAATCTTATATTTTCATACACACTCTTTTGGGTCTCAGAAGCATAACGAGACACTTTGTGCCCCTCTATTTTTTTATCCAGCCTCTTCTTTTCTCAAGAAATATTAGTGCCTGGAATTAAAGAAGATAGACTTCTCTCTCTTAGGAATGGAGGCATTTAATAACAGTAAAATGCAGCTTGATAGGTGGTCTGAGAAAGGCTCTAACATGGCAGGAGAGACTCAAGAAAGCAAGCTGAATTAGGCACACTGTTAGTAAACTGATCAAAGCATCACATTTTTGTACTGTGAGTCATGGGGAGTATTTGAAGTCATTTATAGGATGTGTCATAAAAACCCAGGCATGTTCATAAGAAGGAATCAAAAAAACCCACCCAGAACATCATCATTAATAAGCACATAAACAAAAAAGATCCAAACTACTCCAAAATCTAGCTAAGCTCCAATTCAGAATAGTACTGAGCACCTGGAAACAGCAGCTACTTCCCTGGAAGCTACACAGGCTTGAAATCTTTCCTAATCAGAAGCTGAAAGCTTATTGCCATAAACTGTGGAGGCTTTTCCTGCAGAAGAAGCAGATGAGCCCTGTAGGATCCCTAAAGTCATGATAGCTGGGCTCTGATGCAACCCATGAATGTTTTCTGTTGAAAACATTTGGCCATCAGGACACGTATGTATGTTCATACTGTAACGTAAACATATATCTATTTATCTCTCCTGTACTTCCGTAAATGAAATGGTGGCTAAAACCATTAGGGAAGGTGTGAGTACTTGAAGCCTAATGAATCCAAACATAATGTGCTTGTTTTTATAAGGCTAGTTTTACTCACCATGAGTAAACTTGCCCAGGTATCACAAAAATCATGCTGTATGCTCATTTCTTGTGCCTTGTCAGTAAGAAAAGCTCTGCTATTTAAATACTGTCTGGCCCTGACTAATGCTATAGGCACAAAGCAACTGTTCCCCTGCCTCCCTCCACATGTCTTCTGGGAAGTCACATATAGGACCCATTCAGTTGGTAAGGAAGGAACAGAATCCTGCATCTTTCCTTGCTGTCTCAATCAAGCTACAAAGAAAAAGATCACAAATGCTTCTTTTTGATTCCAGGGTCAGTAAGGTTAACTCTATATTATTGCTAACAAGAAGGTAATGTATTCAAAGACAGTTCTCAGAAATGCATTTTCTATTTTTTCTCAGTATCTGAGGCATCCCAGTACTCTACTACTGAAAAGCTGGCTGTGATGACTTTTAGAGCAGGGCTAAACTCTGCTACCCGAGACTCTAGAAAGGTCAGTGTTGAACTTCCACTTGTCACGTCACAAAAGTAAGAAATCCCGGAGTCAACTTCCAGAAAATGCTAAGTGAGAAATTTTAATAAAATAGAATATTACTTCTGAAATCCCCTTGTCTCTCTGTGCCTCACTGTCCTTCCGGCTAAACCTTTTGCAAGAGGACATCTTGCTGTATGCTTGAAGAAACTCCATTTTCTCCTCTGGGAAGTAAAATATGCTTCTTTAAATAAATTCATCACAGAAAATTAAGAAGCATACAGTATTATTTGGAAAATTCAATGTCACCTAATTAGTAATCAGCAAACAAGCTTTGGGGTAGGAAAAGACTGAATGCATTAAGTGAGCCAAACTGAATGCTTTAGGCAGCTCAAGTGTTAAGTCCTCTTCCTTTACACTACTGTTAACGTAACTGAAAAACAACAGAACTAGAAAGGGGTACTAGTGACTTCTTCTGGGCAAGGATTCTGAAACACAACCATATCCTTCTCTCCCAGTACAGCCTTAATCCTGCCAGCTCCTTTCTCATCTAAGTGAGGTTTAGGCAAGCAGGCAGCACAGCCTAATTGGTTTCTTTGATGTGACAGACGTATGAGGGGATTGGTTAAAGAGCTCCATGATAACCTTTCTTACTAAGATTTGTTTGCAAGACACAGTGGATGTGGCAGGTAGCATTAATATAGCCTGAAGATCTCTCAGTATGGGAAGGGTCCTTTCTCACAGTGATAGTATCATAAACATCCCGCCACCTAAGCAAGGCCCACCATCCTTCTGTGGAACAAACAGGCAGTTCTCAGCCCAGTTGCTGATGCACAAGCACACACTCAACTGGAGTGGGAGGATTAAACCTTCTTTCCAGACTCCTGAGCAAAGTGCTCTCACAGTCAGGGTGACAGTACTGAGAACAGGCAGCGGGGAGAAGAGCTAACGGCCATTGCTCTCTGCAGAGAAAGCATCAGGCACATTCATTCCACCACATCAAAAGTGGGTTTCAAAAAAAAAAGTAAAAATTCTACCTCAAATTCAACAGTATTCTACCATTGAAGCTCTCAGGTTTGCTCTTGCTCCCAACTAGCAGAGGCAGTACTCTCTGAAATGGGGAATGGATGGCTGGTGTCACAGAGAGGTGAGAGATAGTAAAGAGAATGCAGGACCCTTACTTCTTGTATGTGGGGTCCCTGGGGAAGCTACCTAACAGATTCAAAGGTGAGGCGGGGAGAGAGGTAGACCAGACAAGCCCAGAAGTCTCTGCTTGCAGTCTTACACGATTTTGCCAGGTTTCAGACTACTCAATGTAATTGTCTGCCTCCACTTGGACACAGAGTCTGCTTGTTTACTTACAACCTTGATATCACATCAGTGTTTTTCAAGAAAAACACAAGCTGCAGGAAGGAAACAGTGATTTCTAGCAGCTAAATCCTAAAAACAACAAAAGTACCCTTTTAAAAGTCCTTTCCTTGTCAAATTTCATGCTGCCATGAAACAGTGGGGCTGTCAGAACATCCAAAAATGTAAGTATAAAAAAAGCTTGATTCAAGGAAAACTAAGGTGACTGCCTCTTTCTCTAGAATGAAACTGCTGTTAAATAGTGGGGATTTCTAGAGAAAACTTAAAACATTAAATCACTCACATAGTTTTTCAACAATGAAACAGCCAGAGCAAGGTAGTGGATCTGTCATGTCAGTGTTCAGTATATGCCAGGTTCTTGGGAGGAGCCAGCTGCAAGATTAACCTACTATCAAACTCCCTTCTTGAAATTATGTTCAAAAAATATAGGTCAAGCTTCAAGGATCTTTACCTAAAAGGGAGACATTGTAACCATCCCACTGGTGTGTCAGATGTTAACCCACTGTCCATATGGCTGCAGACAGAGTGGATCTCTGTTGCACTACAAATCATGAAACAAGTTATGGGTTAATTCCACATGTAATGGATGACTTTGCTAAGGTTCAGTCAAATCCTTTACATTATTAAAAATAACAGTGTCAGGCTACAGTTACGAAAGAAGGCTCAAGCTACAGAAGGCTTTAGAGATCATACACGAAACTTTGATGGTACAAAGTTTATATGCCCATGGACTACTGCCCGCCTAAAAAAAATAAGTTCAAATATTTGCTGTCATTAACTCTTTGGGGGCTCACTCCCCAGCCCCCAGCAATAGAGCTGCACAAGCTCTACTTCTGCTGCACATTTCAGGAAACACCTTGCACAAACAACATTTGTTTAGCTTCCCCTTCTGATTCTTTACCACCAACTTTCCTCCACAGCTCTGTCAAAAGAGAATCACCATTGTCATCTTCATGCCTACAGAGGCTACTGGGAAACTCCCAAGTCAGGAATAATTCAGTTTAGTACACTTTCCGCTGTGATATCTGCCCAGTGCTAGACACCTGAAAACATGGTATTCTTTATGGCACGGATTCTCTCTTCAGTGAAAATGGATTTTTAAATAACAGTATCAACAACTCCTTTCTCCATGATGCCTTTAATGATAATAAAGTATTATTATTAAAGACAGGTAAACAGAACACACTTCAACATGGCAAGTCTTGACCTTGCGCCAGAAGCTTTCCCCACAGGTCAGAAGCATGGCTCCCTTTTTAGACTCTATTTTCATGTGCACAGTCAATAGCAGAATTAAGAATGGGTCTTATATTGCTCTTCATGGATGAAGATTCCAAATGTAGAGTGTACCACTGCACACTTTTTGGATGCACTTAACAGTGTTCAGTATAATACTGTCTTTTGGCCCACAGGAAGATGCTGTAGGATGAAGCCAAATTTCTACCATCTCCAAGTAACTCTCTCGTATGTATGGATTGCCCAGCCTAGAGTACACTCACCTCAGAGTACCATTGGTCTTTAGGGTGATGTGGAACAGTATTATTGATTACTGAGTTACATAGTGAGTGCCAACAACCATTCTTTGCCTGACAAGTTGGAGGGAGCGTATATGAATCACGTGGGATAGGAATGAGTTGAGTCATGTTCAGTTAGCTCCTCTATTTCTTCAGTGAAAGAAGCCTGTGATACTCCTCGGTCAGAAAATAACTCTCAGGTCTTTAAAGAATGAGAATAAAGACAAAATGAGAATGAAGAGAGAATTAGAATACACAGGATTTCCTCTACTCTTTCTATGAAGAGAAAAAGATAAACTGCCAGATAAACATGAACTGATGTGTTTTCCCTTTGCCACCCTTGTTTTGCTGTAAGGGCCTTATGACAAGAAGCTGCACTATAATTAACTCCTGTTTTGTTTTACTGTTTATGCATAAAGGCTACTGCTCCTTGGATGGAGATGGCAATACCCACTGCAGAGCATGCCAGCTATTTCCTTGCTCATGGGCTCTGGCACCAACCAATTCCATTGTGTGATTTATCACCTGCTAATCCATCTCCTCTGTCCATTATCCCGCACAAAAATCAGCTCTGGACAGCCACTTTCTCTGCAGTATAGCAGGCAGAGTTGTCCGTTTGCCTACCCTGCTCTCAGCAGGGCAAGGGAATTTTGTCTTTCCAGAGTCAGTAAGACTTGTGGCAATTTGGTTGAATATCTTACAGGTGGAAATACTAGCTCTGTGCACATTAGGCTACACCTGTGACCTGCATAAACATTTCTCTTCAGTTGGGATGGCTCCTCTAGTTTAAGACTTGACAGTATCTATAAGGTTCATATAAGCTAGCCCTCATGAACCTTTTTTTTTTTTTCCCACAGGCTATTTAAGCATCAATTAATGAACCCTCCAAAAACTATTTTACTGAAATCAAACAGATCTGTTGCCTCTGCTGAACTAATAAACATGACATACAGTGATTTCAAATGGTCCAACTGTAGCTTGTGCAAACATTCAGCAGTAATTTATGTTGTAAAGCAATATATATAAGGAAAACAATGCATTACTACATGCCAATTCTTTGATGTTTGAAATCTGTTTCTAAGATTTTATATATGCAATCCATGTGCACATCCATCCAGCATCTAAATGGCACACCTGACTTACAGTACAATAGAATACCATCCATAAGCAGTATCAAAGGTTTTTGAATTAGAAAGGTATAGCTGTATCAATAAATTCAACACATTCTCCTAAAGTAGACATTTGCTTATTAGTACAAGCCTGGTTTAAGTTGATTTAATGTATGAAACAAATGACTCTAACAAAAGTTTCCTGTGGAGTCTAAATTATCAGGTTTGGGTCCAGATCAGCACCTCCGTATTTGTATGACAGCTGGCTAGAACTAATCCAGTGCAAATATTAGCAGTGGTGAAGCATAGGCAGAAAAATAACACGATGCAATAGAAATTAAAATTCTTCTGCCTGCATCTCTGCAGCTCACAAAATATCGCTATTCTGCAAAAAGCTCCATGTAGAATAAAGAAGGGGAAAAAAAGCAAAAAACAATGTTTTCCTTCAAAGACTCAACAAAAAGCAACACATCCTTTCAAGAACAAGACTTTCACCTTTGATACAGCTGTACTGGATCTAGAATTTGTCATGTGCTTAGGGAGAGGACTCACAAACCCAAAGAGAGTTCAGGTTGGTGAAAATAATTAATTTCTATCCCTCTCCTTCAGCTCAGTCAACCTCATGGGGGGAGGTGCCAGAAAACATTACTGCCCTCCCTTTCTTCAAATTAAAAAAAAAAAGAAAAAAAAAAAAGAAAAAAAAGTAGATGAGAAGGGAAAGGAAAAACAAAGATACAGAAAGAAACTGGGGAGGGGAGGAGTAGGGATGGGGAGCTGAGAAGTAAGAAGAAAAAAAGCATTTGTAAAATTAAAAGGCAGGGCCCCATCAGATTGTGTCGGGCAGGGGAAAGCGTGTTGTAGGCAGGAGTAATTGGTAATCGGAGCAGAAGTGAAGAAGGGGATGATTTATGGGAGCATGGAGACAGGGGTGGAATAATTTTTGGAGCAGAACGGGGAACTTACTGAACGCCTGAAACTCAGCTACTTATCCACTCGTTCTTGTGATAAATTAGCTCTTGTTTAAAGTAACCGGAGCTCCATTTTTCATCCTGATTACTACATTTGATATCTCTCTCTCCCCTGTTTCTCTCTGACCACTGCCCCTTAGCAGGTTCTTTGAGCTGAGGCAATGGGTTTATGGAAACTCTTCACCCCTCCATTACACTGTCCCCCTCCCCCATCTTCCAATTACTGTAAGGTTAACTCTTTAAGTTGCTGTGTGTTTCTCTGAGCTCCTTAAAATGTTTCTCAGGGTTAATCTGGGAGCATATGGAACATGATCCTCCATTTATTCTATAGTAAGGGTAAAGGGGGTATGGGTGTATGTGTAGGGGGTTGTGCAACACTTGCACGCATACCAAACAAGCACAGTGGTATGTCACGGATTTGAGCATTTTTGTGTGTGCTTGACACTTTTGAAAGCAGCAACACGTCTTGCTTAGAGCACATCAGGTTATTACTGGGCATTATTTATTTTATGGTACCACCCAAAGCCACTCCACCTACCTCAGGCTCAAGGTCTTACTGTTCAGTTTACCACCTAAATCTGTATGAAGACTCAGGTGAGACACAACAGGCAAGACTCAAACAAGTGACAGAAAGAAGGAGGTGACATACAGTGGCAGACTGGCCACAAGCGAGAGTAGAAGATTTTAAGACAAATGTATTTAAAAATACACTTCTAATAAAAAACTGTAAGACAAATAAATACTAATAAATATCAAGTTTCTTACTAACATCAAAGCCAGTAATTTTCCTAAAAGCATCAAAATATTGAAGTGAATACAAGGAAAGGTTGAAGGATGAAGTGGTTTTGCCAGTCTGTTCCTTGAATACAAAGGACGAATGTAACAGGTACCATAGGATACAGATCAAGGAGGTTTCTGCTACCTTCCCTTATGAGTGAGAAAGGCGTGAAGAGCAAACTGCTGAAAATACTGAAGAAGAAAGTACAAGAAGAGAGTTGGCATTATTACCATTAGTCTAGAACTAGGATACAAAAAGAAGAAGAGGTTATTCACTGAAATAAAAAGATAATGAAGTAATTTTTCCACACACAAACAATTAGGTGATGTAGTCTTCACTGCAGCTGCTATCAATGGAGACTGGCACAACTGAAAAGGATAAGACAGGTGTAAGGACATATCTAGATCTATGCTTGTTGGTGTGGACACCAACAGCTGAGCCCCTGCACAAGATGCCAATTTCTACATATACAGTCTCAGCAGATGTGACCCTACTGTCCAGCTGTTCCATAACTGTCCCCTGCCTGGAGTCCTTGCACCTTCTCAACTTATTTTGTGCCAGCCATGTCAAATGCCAAGGTATCAGATTAGCGAAGGACACCAGATCTGACACATCATAGCAGCACATAACCTCCCATCTAAGGCAGCACAACCCTAAAGCCTTGCTGAACTAAGAGACTGCTTGCTCAACACAGCTTACCCTCAGTGAAAACTCGATCACATACGACAGGACACAATACCGGTTAAACTGCACATTTCGTTCTGGCTCTTGTGAAAGAAACCATATTCTGATGAGTGTTGTATGTCTGATTTGCTGCTACTGTCTGCCCTGGGACACCTCCAGTCCTGCCAACCTGCATACACTCTCCTAGGTACAGTTCAGTTATATCCCACTGATCCACATTCAAAATTGAGCTAATTCTGGTAAAGCCAGCATAGACTTAACTCAGGTTTGTCTTCTATTTCTGTAGACAGCAGGTAGTATAACCACATGTCACCATTTTTATGCCAGAAAATATTATGTATAGGTACTTTCCCAAATGAGAAGATTCACCTCAACAAATGTATTCATATTACTGTCTCTCAATACAGGTCTGCTTCTTTTGGGCTTGCAATGCTTATTCTGCAAACATAATGATCTTAAGTTCAAATAGAGAAATCCCATCTGCACTGCCTACTTATTCATATTACTATAGAACTGTGTATTACGTGGACAACCTAGTAGCACTGAACTCCTGCTGTTACCTATGTCAGTGTGAGAGGCATTCTTCAAATAAGTGATTACAGCTTGAGTTATGAGATATTTAGGAGGAAAGTCTACATGAAGTGAAAAACTAGAAAAAAAAGCTATTTTATATATGTATTGTCATGACCAAAAGCAGCAGATGGGTAGGCTGCTTAGGAACAATGATGGAATCTCTGCCTTGAAGGAGTCACAGCGTAAGAACCCAGATCTCCTGAATACATATTTACAAGTTCACAGACTGATGTGGTTCTCACAAGACTCACCAGAAATGTGTCTTTGGTAGTCAAGTGGGACCACCAGGTATTACACCATTAGTATTTCACCAGTGACGTCAACACTGCTATGCTGGGCAGGCAGGGACTGCAGATGATGGCCCAGAGTAAAAAGCAACTGCAAGAGAGGCAACAGGCAAGGACAAGGTGTGCAATAAAAGGGTGAAGATAATGAATGTGTATTTTGTTTGAGGTGAGTATACTGCACATCCTCTAACCTTGGAGGATCCCAGGGGGTTTTGGAAAGGGGATGAGGGTGGTTCACAGTTGTTAATACATTTTTATTATATATTTTATTATATTAAGTAGAGGGCAAACTGATCACTATGACCAGACAAGGACATGGAGATTAGCCTTACTGCAGTGATGGGCAGTTTCTTATTTTGAGACCAGACAGCTAATCTACCCACCATGTTTCAGACTGCTCACTTTATCTGCACTTTGGAGCCAAATTCCATCTCTCTTTCTCATACTTTTGATAGCAAGTAGCTCGATTTTCAGAGATTTCAGAAAGGACTTTGAAAGTTTTGCTTTTACACACATCAATTTTGATGCAAGAACATGTAGCACAGTCTCAGAGAGGAAGATTTACACCCGAGAATCCAAATCTGTATGCTTAAAATGTACTTAAACTTCCCCAGTTTGAGGCAAAGAAGTGGAAATCTATATTTCCCAAGAAAGCTTCCTCAAAATTATGGAATAGGAAATGCAGCTGATTTAAAGAAATAAATAAATAATAGTAATAATTCTTTTCTTTTTTTTTTAAAAGGATCTTTCAGAATTAGCCCAGAACTGGAACTGTCAGATTTCATAGAAGACAGAAATCAGTGAAATAAAATCTCTGGTCCTGAAACTCTACTATAAGGCACAAATCCAAAAGAACAGAATGAGCAGATTTCAAAGAATAGTACTCTGTTGTCTCTTTCCCCGCTCAATACTGCTGCACAGGAGCATATGTTTTACATCACAAGAATAGAGAACACACATCAGCTTTCACAAGTTTTGGGATATTTCATGTTGAAAATTATGAAGCAAGTATGTAATTTTTTTCTCTAAGGAAGCAGTCTGTTGCAGAAAAAACAGATAGTAATCTTGCATCACTTACCACAGCCCATATGAAGACAACTAGGTAAATAATTTATTAATTTTTTTAAAATCCCAGAGACCTATTGTTTTTAGTCTTGCATCCCAGCTGACAGAGTTGGCATTTGAGATACAGCACTGGAAAACATAAGCGGGACAAAAGCAGAAGCTTCATTTTATGGAAAATTTCAAAGGTAACAGTCCAAAATCCAGAAGAATTTTCTTCCGTTTTCTTCAAGAAAGTGAAGTAGGTGGGGACTAAGTGAGCGATGCAGTTCAAATCCAATCTGCATGACATTTGGCACATCTGTAGTTTTAAACTGGCATCTAAGACAGCTTGGTTTTTGAAAAATAGGCATACACTTAATTTTCCCTGAAGGACTCTTGAGTGGTGAAAACTTACTAGGCAGGTCTTGCTATAGACTGTATGGAAGGAATAATTCCTTTGTTTGACTGTAGTATTTTCCCTTGTGATTATTTTCTAAATGACCACTGTCATGGTATCTTACAGCAGCGGCTTCTTTCTTCTAGAAATACCTGACCAACACAATGCTAAGATAGCTTATAGACAAACCAGAAGCAGCTTAGCATAAAATAGTGTACTACTTACTTCTGGCATCCAACAGACTTTTTGCTCCTTTGGCTCCAACCTAGTCAACAAACTGCAGAATTAGAATCAGAGGGTCATTCACACCTTACCCTTCCAGATAAGATGCTAACAGGAAAACTTCCCAGTTTAATTCTTGGCCATTTTGTCTGCAAAACAAGCAAATCAAGTAAGACACTAGTTAGACTAGTTCAGAGAGAACACTAACTCACAGTTTGTGGTCATGAGGTAGTACTGACTGGCTGTGTTACTGCAGGCTGAATGCTGCAGACTGAAGGACTACTCAATCCATAGCCAATCAACTGAACAACTCTCATTTTTTATACCTCAGTGTATCTGATACTGTAACCCAAGGTTTCACATATAGCAGCTCTCTCCCTCAGTAACCAAGACCAGGATGCAAATATGACACAGTTCTTCATGGGCTGGAAAACTCATCCTGTTTAGCCTAGGAGCTCAGATGAGCAAGCAAGTACTATCGTTATGGCCATTGCCTTCCTGTCTCTGTCCCACAGAACCAGCTAGCCTTCAGAGGAACATCCAGCAGTCAGTGGAAAGGAATAGCTGAAATATTCAGAGAATGTCAGGACATTCCTTCCTTATGAAGAAAGCAAGCATTCATTTATGAGATAGAATCAAAATTCCGTGGCTCTGCTTTCTGGCCCTCTCAAGAGTTAGAGAAGTCACTGTTACTCAGTGGACAGTGAAAATTTCTGCCCAGTTATTTCTAATGCCAAGCTAATGGAGAAAAACTTTTGGTGAAACTTTCTGAATTAGATCTAAAGTTCTTAGAGGTTCTTCCATTTGTGTTGGCCTTCTGGATCATACTGGAATTCAAATAACTAACTGATTTATTTGAGAGGCTGAAAAATACCACAGGTAGAAGGGAGAGGAAGGTGGAGAGAAGAATTCTAAGATACAATGGATATATTTATTTTTTTAAGAACTATCGTTGCTCTCTTCTATGCCCCCTCCCCTGGCAAAGGTGAACTGCATATCTTTAGTTAATAATTAACTTGTCATGAGCTCCATCAATATCCCATCATCTAAGTGACAGAGGGAAGGGAGGCGATGGGGGAGGTGATCAGCACGACGTGCCAGCTCTGCCCGCAGCCTGCGATCTCGTCTCGGCCATAATAAATAGGATGAAATGCGCTCCTGATAAATGCCCATGTCATGGAGAGATTTTACCTTCACTCAGAAACAATGTAATATCTCAGCTATTACCCAAAATAATTTATCAATGTGTAATAGCTTTGTGCAGAGCTCAGATAGGAGGGGAGCAGCGCTGCCCGAGATGGATGGATCCTACCTTCTGCTTTTAATTTTTAATGCTCGTAGGCAGCTTCACATTAAAGGCCAGGTGTCATATATAGACTTAATGTAAGAATGGAGTTCATGAATTCTAATCAGAAGAGAATCTCCCTCTCTCTTCTCCTGCTTTAGTCACTTTTTTTTATTTATCAATTTTCCTTTCTTTCTGTGCTCCAATCTTCTTTGCCTCTCTCTTTTGGTCCATTTCCTCCACCCTATTCTTCATATACATTTTGATCCCTGTGTCTGTAACAAAAACATTTGGGTAGCTATTTGCTACTTTCAAAAACTGTACCATCACTTAAGGACAAAACAGAAGACAGGATTTACTTCTGCCTTTGTCCTGGTGTCATCATTTGTACCTAGAAGAACAAACTCAACACAAGTACCAGGCCAAAATATTAGCATTTAAAAGCCAGGGAAAAAAAAAAAAAAACAAAAAAAATCCAACATGGTAATGATCAGGAGTGGAAAAATCTGGAATGTAGCCATCAAAATTCATAGTGGAATTGCATTACTGAAAAGATTCCCTCTTTAAATGGCCAGTGGAGAAGGTCTATCCTGTATCCCACCCAAATTACATATTCCTGCAAAGAAACATGTTCCTTTGTTGAGAACAAAGCATGGGGATGTGGATCCAAAAAATGACATAGCGCAAGGTCTTATTTTCCTAAGGATTTCTAGTCTCCCTATAGCCATGTCAGTTACATAAATTTTCTCCTCTTCACTTTCAGCAGTATGCATGAAAATCCAGTTGGGGCCATCTCATCTGGTGGCCTGCATCTGAGGAACCTAGTCAAGGACCTCTGTAGCAGTATATAAAATCTCCAGTATGGACAATGCCAGGAAGTTCTGTCATTAAAAACACACCATTAGAGCTCATACCATTCTTGTAGCAGTACGCTACATCAAAGTATGATGTACCATCTGGGTGAGACATACCTGAAAGCAACAGCAATGTATGACAGCACTTAGCTCTGTGCAAAGTATGAAGTTGTAGGAAGGAAGTGGTGAGCACCACTGACTGGCCAGAATGTGCAGCAAGGTACAAGATGACAATAAAAGCAGCAGGCACAAAGATCGAGGAAGAGCCACAGACTGCAAAAAGGAAAAGATCGACTCTTTGGACAACAGCTTTTGTTTCCGCTCTGATGTGAAGGAAAATAAAAGCGCACCAAGGCAATACTGCCCACAGGAGGAGCACTGCCAGAGCTGCAAAGCGTTTTACAACCACCTGCTGACTTGCAAGTGATGAGGACAGCAGTGCTGAGAGGAGCTTCGGCTTGATTTCCTGCTTTCTGTTAACAAAGGTAATGTTAACTGCTTCATTTGTTGGTTGATAAGGCTGGGCCGAAAACTGAACGACTCTTGGGAATTCCTTCAAAAGAGAAGAGTTCTCTTGTGCCTAAAGACCAGGATGGCATAAAAAGCCTCTGCTTGTGCTGCTCCAATGTCCCTTTTAGCAGATAAACAGAGAACAACCACCTTTAGGGGTTGCATTGTCAGTGAACCATTTCTCTTTTTCTCCACTATTCAGACATCTTTCTTTCTAGAACATAAGGAATTCAAGACACAGACCATTTAGTCCCATATAGTACTAAGCATATTCCTCAGGCTACCAGAACAACATAGCAGAGTTCTGCTCTCAAGCACCAAACTGACTACAGAAACAGTCTGTAGGAAACTTCCCTTCAGTGGTTCTTACCTTCTGCAAGGATTGCTCTGAGAACATTCCTCTGTTTTCACCATACTCCCTCCCAGTTCTGCATGTCACACAGTTCTGGAGGTCTGATCTGTCCTGGCTAAAACAAGTAGCATGCCCAAAACTTCATCGGCTTCACACTGCTTCTCACTAGGTGGTTGATCAAGTGAAGAAAAAAGCTGGTGTCCCACTGTGACAAATCCACTCTGTACGCCAAGAAGCCATCTCTATAAAACATGTTAAAAACAAGTTTTATGAAAAAGTAATTGCATAATTCTTAAAAGACAAGACTCAGCTTTGTGTTCAGCTCTGTGGATGTCAGAGTAAAAGACTGCAAACCTTTGGACTGAAAAGCAAGAGGGTGGAAAGCCAAAGCTGTATTGGTGTGCCGTAACGTGGTACTTCAGGGAATGTGTGGCTGTTTGTGGGCAGAAGCTCTGGAAACTTCAGGCTGTCTATGAAGATTCCCAGTTTTTCTAGGAACACTTTATAAATACGGCCTGCACGCTCATGCCTTAGCAAGCACATTTTGCTCCTCTATGTCTGCGTATCAACATAGCACTGCAAAAGCAAGACACTAGCATCCCTTGGTGCAACAGCCTTAAGATACCCTCTGTGATATACAGTTATCTGAACTAATAAGGAAGAGAGATGTTGTTTGAAGAGGACAGAAAGATAGCCTTACCTCCCCTGAATAGCACTCACTTCATGGCTTTGGCCTGGCTCCAAGCCAGGAGGAGAGCAGCGTGCCCTTGTCTGGGTTGAATGAAAGCCCATGGCCAGCTGCCAAATAGCCTCGGGCAAACAATGACTCCAAGGACCAAACTAAGAGCTCTAAACTCATTCCCTCATGGGCCAAGATGCTTCCTAACCCTAAGGGGGTGTGATAGAGCAAAAAGAGAGTCATCCCCCAGGTAACAGTCTCTTGCATCACACAGCCTGAGCCTAATAAGCGTCTATTGCTGTCTCATTCCATTGCTAACACTGTGACTTTAACTGCCGTGTACTACAAATTAATTCATTCCTTCGGGCCTTGCTGTTCAGTAACTGGCTGTCACAGCAATCTCCCAAGGAGCTAATTGAGAGTTGTGATCCGTGCAGTATTTCCATTAGTGCTGTAATGACAGGCAGCCAGACACACACACACATGCATGCTCACCTACACACAGCATAGGTTCATCTGTCCCCACAAAGGCAAGCAGCTAACAAGCCAGAGCCATCTCAGGTGTTAAGCAACAGCTGGCAGAAAGGGAAAACAAGAGGAACAATTTCCATGATTTAGACTGAGGTCACTCAAATTTTGCCTGAATAAGAGAAACCTGCTGGCACCTCAAGACAAGCTCCTAATTCACATTAGTGGACTAAAATCTTTCACACATTAATCTTCTGTACAGTGACACTGTTCCCAGACACTACAAATTCCACTCAACAAGTCAACTCTATTTGAATGGCCTTCCCCATTGCATGGTGGGACTTGTAGTCTCCACAGAGATGCTTCTTGAATAAGGGTGATTACAGTTGTAGTTGTGTGTAGCACTGTAGAAGCTATTAACATTAGAGTCTTACAGGTTCTGCTTAGCAAACTGGAAGAGGTGTTAATTTGGGAGGATTGTATTTGATCAGTTATGATGTCCATTCAGAAACCTGGATAGCTCAGGCATCAAGACTGTTTACGAACTTAGTCTTTTTTATTTGGTTTTTTCCTTTCATGCCTAGTATCCAGAGGATTTGCAGGAAAACATTAAATACAGAACCTCCTGTAGCTGTGCCACCTGCTGGCAAAGACTTCACCAGCTTAAAGGACACAGTTTATGTCCTAACTGGACTACATCTTCATGGTTCTCATCCAGAAAGCAGAGGACAATTAAATTCTGTGCTGTCACTGATGATTATTTAGCAGAGTCAGTTAGAAGGTGAGAAACCTGTGTCCTCTTGGGGGTTTCTCCACTTTTTTGAACTGACTCTTGAAGTAATCCTACCATATCTGAGGCCTTGTCTATGTACAAATGTGTATCCATTTATCATAATTGTCTTAGAAGCTGGTCAAATTGATGCAGACTAGTTCAGTAGGCACTTCCCACTGAGTGCTTTATTAATTCCAAAGCTGTAACCAATTTCTTTATAAATTATAGACAGTTTCAAAGTTCGTTATCAGTAGGAAACCAAATCACAACAATTCCTTTGAATGACAACGAATGAATTATTTTAAAATGTAGTTATGGTGTTGGTCTTTTTAGCCTTTTGAGAGAAGAGAAGAGAAGAGAAGAGAAGAGAAGAGAAGAGAAGAGAAGAGAAGAGAAGAGAAGAGAAGAGAAGAGAAGAGGGAAAGGAAAAAGGAAAAAGGAAAAAGGAAAAAGGAAAAAGGAAAAAGGAAAAAGGAAAAAGGAAAAAGGAAAGGAATTTAAAGTGTCCCTAATTTAATTCCATGACATTTTAGGTATCTAAGCAAATGAATTATTTCAGAGTGGTCTGTGTGAATATCATAGAAGCCAGCAAGATCTAAGCCAACAGCTCCAATCATCCTTAAATTAAGACTGGTGCAATGGCAGAAGGAAGTCAGCCATGAGTAAGGAGGTAGCTCATGCTGGGGAACTCTCGGAGGATGAAGGTATCCTCCCTTGGGCCTGGACTGCTCTCACATTATCTCAGGTCTCCTAAGTAAGCTTTTTAGCAAAGGAATGAGCTGCAGGTTCTTCAGAGTGTTCCGGAGAGCAATGTGCTACTCTAACTACCAGTGCAGTCTAGCTTTATAAAAATACCTAGGGAAGATACCTATTCAAGGTACACAAACAGCCTTTAGGGCTCAGATAGAGGATTAAGTTACTAAGCCTTAAGAAGTCATGGCATATAATCTTAGCTTGATAATTGAGCACGTGCATGCTCCTGGCATGTGATAAATGCAAGGTCATTTGACTTAACCTAGGAGAAGACAGCGTTAAGTGGAATTACCCCATGTCTGCTGCAGGCTAGTTGTGCACACGGCTGTTACCACAGCTCAGCTGACACATAGCAATTTGTTCAGTTGCGCTAGATGTTACTGCATGTACAAACCCCGATTCTGCCCTCTTGTGACAATATCACAGGAAAATTAGGTTCTTTTAAAAGTCAGATAAATTCAATAAAGGAAACACAAAAGTTTGTAAAACTTTCACAACAGTGAAGTGCCCTTGGAAAGTAGGTTAATGTAGGAAGTTCTGAGATAGCCTTGTAGGCCTATACTGTAATATGTTTGACTTTCCTGAATATAACTGTAATTACAATTTTCAATTGAATACAGATGCAATAGATATAACATAATCTCAGACACAGTGGAAGGCAACAGATCAGGTGCATCTGCATCTTTTGCATACAACCAAACTGAAAGCTCACACCCCACCAAGAACAAATCCTACCAACACTCATGGCATGCTTCTGAAAAAAGACAAGAGCATGTTAGTGAAACAAGTTCCAAAAGCCCAGGGGCAGAGAGGAAAGCATGGACCAGGCCACACAGCCCATTAGTGTGTGGCGTGTCCTGGGACTTCATTTCAAGGATCATTCAGGGCATGCTCAAGTAATATGCGAAGCAGGCATAAGCTTATCTCCGTTATCAGTGTTGGGAAAGCTGTGGTATAAATAGAAAAGGTCCTGGCTTCTGACAAACTTCCTTGTTACAGAAATACTATGTGCCACAGGATAGTTTTGGCTTCTGTGCAAAGTGCAAGTCACGCCTTTTCTCTTAAAATGTGCTACAAGATGATACCCATCTGAGGAGTGGGGGTAGAGTGTGGACATACAAGTAGTGGTTTATACCAGACTATTTTGAGCTGATTACATAGAGGGAGCTTCCAAAATGCTGTTACTGATTAGTGATCATGGCATGTATTTCAACACAAACTGATCTCTCCGTAACTCTGCCAGCACACATATAGCTGCATAGCATGACAGGATCACCCCAAACAACCTGAATCAAATCCTGTGGCAGTAATATGTGAAAGAAGCCTCTGTTCATGTCAGCATTTGACATCTTTGTGGTCTCCATGCACAGCATAATTTTGAGGTATGTTTTCTGCCAGCAAGCGTCAGTGTCTGTGTTTCCTACAACATAATCCTGTCAATATTTGCACATGGTTTTTCCCATGGCTCAACAATGCTTGAGGTTTGTTGTGTTTTTTTTACAGAGCCTCAAGCCTGCCAAACTTCCAGTGCTCACAGCACTGTTCGCTTCAATCATTCAATCACATTTCCATAACCTTTATTTGAATACTCTTGCAATAAGCAATGCAGTTACAAGCAGAATGGGTCTTGGACATGTGCTAATCCATGGACTGGGATGGGCAGAAAGGGAAGCACACCTGGACTCACTTGGTACATTGGCAAACAAAGAGCATTTGTGCACATAGGCTCAGGGAAGTTTGGTAAGTTCCTGCAAGATACATTGAAAAACAATTCCTAACAATATTTTTTCAAGTTAGTGCAACACTGACAACTCTAGACCGTGCCTCCAGAGATCCTCACGTGAAACCTGGGTAAGTGCTCAGCCAGTGCATGCACAGCTGCTGCATGTGAGTAATGGGCTATGTGGCTCTGCAGAACCACCGTGCTTCCTCCAGGAAAGATTTGGCATATCCTGTACTCACAGAATACCTGAGGAGCACCTGTATAATAGAACAATGTAGAAATGTCCATATGCAAAACAAAGAAACAGATACGTGATACAATAACTGGTCTCATACTCCCTGTTCTGTACAGCATTAGGTGTATCAACATAAGCTTAGCCAGGCTCCTTGCTTTTACTGAGCAAACCCAAGAAGAGAAGCAGAACACAAGTCTGTTTGCATCCTTGACAACACACCACTGCAGCTGAAGGTCATCCTGACAATTAATTTTTGATAATTCAGGCAGTGGCTGGTGAAACATTTTCATCCATATAAACTTAGAAGTAAGGTCCTAAAAATAATACACAATCACTTGTATACATGAGAAAGCTCTATGAGTTCAATCTAAATCTCATTTTAAACCTGTTCTCTACCTTCACCAGCCAAAATACAAGGAGCTGCTCAAGAATGTTGTAGTGGAACCAACACCAATTCGATTAAGCAGGTTTAGAGAGATCACCTGTCAGCTTAATTAGCTCAGTTGACTCCAACAGAGAGACCTTAGGAGTCTTCCCATTAGATATTATATCTCCAGTGCAGTAGGGCTTGACTTAGAGTTCTGCAAGTGTCATTAATTCTCTGCTAGGCTGGATAAACCGTGTTTTTCTTCATATTCTCCTTGCTTGCCAGCAGGGAATAGCTTATTGCTCCCCACTACAGTTTGATCTTCACAGGGTGATTCTAAGCTGGAAGCCAAAAATTCCAGTGTGAAGTGGAAGAAAGGGCTGAGCTGCTCAAGTTCATGAGATATACACACTGACTTGTCTAGCCAAGTCCAAGTCTGACACACAGAGCTGGGAAACTGGAGACAAGCTAATGTGGAGATGCACCAAGTCAGCAGCTTCACAGCAGAAAGCAGGTATGTCAACTGAAGCCCCTTCACACCACACCTTCTCCAGTAGGCCCAGGTCAGTCCCACCTGTCTCAGCTCAAGAGGCTCTTACAGCTTGTGTTTGATGAAAGATACTAGTCTACCCTGTGAATAGATCTACTGTTCCTGTGAGAACAGGGATTTTGAGAGAGGAAGAGTTGTCCTGATGCAGTAAGCTCATCAAATCTTTTGAAAGGAACATCTAGGGGACATCTAGGCCAGTCATGAAGTGGGACTACCACCACTAGCACATGCCAGCTATACCTTTGTCTATCTGAGTCTTGAAAACTTCCAAGAATGAAAGTTCCACCATATCTATAGGTAATGTGCTTCACTGCAGCACAGGCCTCCTAGGAAAGTTTTACTTACGCCTAATTGGAATATCCCAAGACACAGTATGTCCTGCTGGCCATAGCTGGCGGAAGACCAAATCTTATCTAGACTATTCTAAAAATTATAAGCATAAAGTGAGCAGAAATAATCAAACATTTGGAAACAGACTCACAAAACCAGCATACAAATTCATTTCTCATGCTACATGAAACTCAGCATTAAATACTGGAACTCCTTCAGGATTTCTGTTTTTAAAAGCTCTCTCAGTCAGCAGAACTGAAGAAAGATTATGGTACTCTGACACTCCCTCTGACAGAATAGAGCTGTGTGAAAACAATCAAGTAGACATTCAACAACTTTGACTGCAAGCCCAGCTTCTACAGCATTCTCTGATCAGTAGGGCAGTTTACAGAGCAGAGACTTCAGTCTCTGATCATGACGCCCCATTTATGCTGCTTGGTTCTCCAAGGTGGTTATGAAGTGTGAATAAACTCACAGGGGTACACTTGCCTCCTCTAGTTCTTACTAATTCCACTGAAACTCGTCATTAGCTAGGTGTATGATGGCAGCTTGCATACATGTAACATCTATCAGGAAACACCTATTGTATATCTATTGTATAATACCAAATAAAGGGTCAGTTGAGTGAGGGGAGCCTTTTCTTCAGGAGATGCTTCTGATTCAGTTCAAGAGAAGACTAAAGCACCAAAACCCATGTACCTCATTTGGCTCTTTGCCCATTTCTCTTGCTAAAGCAAGGAACTAGTTTTATTCCAGTCTGCCACGTTCCAAGTTAACTCACTGCATAATTTACTGTAGCTGTCTTACAAATCACACTTAGAATCACAGAATTAGGATTGGAAAGGACTCCTGGAGGTCACCTAGTCCAAACCCCTGCTCAAAGCAGGCCCAGCTTTGAACTTAGGTCAGGCTGCTCAGGGAAAATTGTGACTGCCTCTGAAGAAGACAGCCTGTCTGCAACCATTCCCGTTATGAAGAACTTTTTCCTTACAGCTATTGTAACTCCCCTGTTGTAGGTTGTATTCATTGCCTCTCATCCTCTTGCTGTGCTTCTGCAAATAGAAACTGTCCTTGTCTTGTCTTTATCTACCCATCATACAGTTGAAGGCTACAATTAGATCTCCCTTAGCTTTTTCTTCCCCAGCTGAATGAATTCATGTCTTCCAGTCCCTCCTTTTATTTCATGTGCTCCAGTCCTCTGACCACCTTTATCACCATTGGCTGGGCTTCCTTCACTTTGTCAACATCTTCCCTATATTGAGCATTTCAAAAAATGGACACAGGACTCCATTGCTGAATAGTGTGGAATAATCACTCCTCGACTTGCTGGACAAAATCCTATTAATGCAATCTAGTATGTGCTCAGACTTCTCTACCTCAAAGTCATGCTGCTGATTGATCTTCAACTTGTCTATAAGGACCCCAGGGTCTTTCCTGCAGAGCTGCTCTCTAGCCACATGGATTCTAGCCCACAGTTCTCTCAAAAACAACATTCACTTTCCAACATGCTTTAGCAACATTGCAAAATCAGCATGTAACTTACAATCCAAGGGCAGCAAATACACCTAATGAGCAGAACAGAAAATAGGTGGGCTGGGAGGGGTGCCTGAATTTGCTGGCAACTGACAATTTAGGGACTGTTTAGGCATAATTTGCAAGTTGTATTGCCCCACCTCCTACTTTACTTTTCCCAGCACAGTATCTGTGCCTTACGCATTTGTGTAAGATGCCACAGCTTTTGCCTACTCTGAGGCCTCATGCACCAGATGTAGCAGGACATCTGAGATCCACAGGGGAGACTGAACAAGGAGCTACTACCAGAGTCAAAGGAAGCCTGGTAGGTAGGACCTGTCTGGTCAAGAGAGTAGCAGCAAATAGTGCAGCTGTCTGGAGAACAGGCCACAGCAGGGAGCAATGAGGAGAAAGGTGGCTCAGGAACCCATTACAGTTTCACCAAAATGTGTTCTTCCACTAGATTGCCCTAAATGTGTTAGTACTGCCCCAGGAAGAGATCCTACATTTCTCCCAAATCTAGTTTCGTATCTGATTATAGCTATCCCCTCAATGTACACATCATCAGATTTTATATTCTGACTCATTCAGTTTCCAGCACTATTTACATTTTAACTCATAGTATGTTTCTCTTTCTTGGGCTTGGTTTAGAGCAGATTTCACAGCTGTTAGGCTTTAAATAAAGTATCGTATTTTAAACAATTCACACTCTGCAGGTATGCCGCTTTCTTCCCTCTATCTGTTGTATTTTCCACTTTGCCCAAGCACTATAATCTCCTAAGACAAGATTCATTTTGTCCAGTATTGTAGGTATGCTAGTCATGGGTGCAATCATTGTTAGAACATTACCTCTGGCAATGGCCGAGAGCAGATACTTAAAGATGATTAGAGACAGGTCAGGAACAGAATGACTGTCCTTGGGGCAGCATTGGGCTGATGCTTTGGAGATCTAACCACAATGACTCAAACCCCGTTTCCAGATGGTTGTATAAGCCACAGCATAGATTGGGTCAGTTCCTCTCACTCTCTGCTTTTGCCCTGGGCATGATTTCAAATTTTTAATACTGTGAAGTCCTCTGTTATGGTGATTTTTTCCATTTTTATTTATTCACATATCAACACACTTAATTGTGCGTTATGGCTTCTAGTGATCTGCTTGGCCCAGAAAACTCCCCTTCTTTTTGGAGTCAGGTTGTATCTTTGCCACCTTCCTTCCCTGTGATTTAAATAAGATGAGATTTTGTGATGAATGCAGACACATTTACAAAACCTGCTAACACAAACTTAGTAATATCTTTGAAACAGTGCTGAGCAAAAAGATGAGGCTGGTACACGCCCTGTCAACAAAGCTCCACAGCTGCTGTCATGTTAGTTGCATTCATACTAAGCATTGGCCACAGCATATGGTAAAGCTTTCCAGGTATAATCTTAATCAAAGAAAGAAAGAAACTGCCACCAAATACATAAATTCACTTGGTGACCTACTTATTCAAATATATCAATCTTCTATACCAAAAGCTATCTTGTAAGGGGACTAGCATTCTCTAAGGATATGTCCTTGCCCATATGAATCCACAGCCTAAACAAAAGATACATACAATAACTGTAGAAGGATATGCTGCCAACAGGTTCCTATAACATGTCAAAGCTCTAATGGAGAGTTGATCATTTAAACAGTTTTCTCTTTTTATGTTACTCTGCCTTGTACAGATTATCTTTGTGTAATAACAAAATTAATTCATGGTATCTATCTTGTTTGTTCTGTCCTTATATATAAATAACATGCACTCACACAAACTTGAAGAACTCCATGGAAGATCCAGTATTAAAATATTCAATCTGAATAAATGATTTGGTAGGATTTGGCCAATCAGAACAGTCTTAAAACAAAAACAATAATTAATAATACCCTATTGCTTAGTACTTACACAACTTATACCACACTTTACATTTAGAAGTACTGCAAGAAACATTACTTCATTAATCAATTAATCAAGAAGCTATAAAATTAGCTACATTAACTAATTAATTAATCAAGAAACCATTAAAAGCATGACTGAAAGGATATTGATTGCTGATAAAAAAACCAATGCAATTGTAGTGTTGAGATGCAAAGATAAGAATTTCAGAGTTGGGAAATAACAGTATGCAGATCTATGTGGATTCACACACATGGATTTGAGATGCACCCTAAAGGTGTGTGGCATGGGAAACCATAAAAGCGCTAGACTATGTATTATCAAACATAAGTATAAGGGGTCGTTTGAAACTGCACCACTCTCAAATGCAAAAGAACAAGCTACATCAGAGATCCCCATCCCGAAGAAAAGGTAGAAAAAAATAAGAGAAAACATACTAAAGGTGATAAATAAAGTAGACATATCAGCTACTGCCTTTATTACGGGTTCTAGAGACCTACTGAGATAAGAACTAAAATGAGTGTTTGCTAACTAATTTATCTCTGATGAGAAGATGCTAACAGCTTGCTCCATACACACTGCTCAGTCTATGATCATGACTCAATTCAGCCTAAGTCGTCTTTGTAAGAGCTTTGCTGTTAGCCTGTAACATAACCTTCTGATGCAGGGGATACCAAGAGCCGCACCCAAATACAGATAAAGTAGAAGCAACACAGCCACCTTTCCCATCGCCACTGAGGGGCATGGTGTGGAAGGGCCAAGCCCTAGGGGCAGGAATGCAATTTTTCCTCAGGGCAGGTGGGTTAGAGATCCACTTAATCTTTACTTCTTGCCTATAACCAGGCTATCTATTTTACAACTGCAGCACCTTACCAAGCTATATATCTTACAGAGCAGGACTGCAGATAATTTCTGCAACTTCTCTGATCTGATCCTTTTAATTTTTTGCCCCACTTTGACAAGGTCAAGCAGTAGCTGAGTTTCATCTGCTGTTAACATACACATGATTCTAAAGCTATGGGAAAGTATGAGTGAAAACAGTCAATCTGATGACTGCCAGGAGGTCTTGTGTACAGGGTTTACTAAAACTACAGGATGATCATTCAGGATCCTCCATCTCCCAGTCCTACAGTCATACTTCTGATGGGATATTAAACTACAATAGCAGCACTTCTGGCACAGAAGTGGTGTCTAAGACACTGATCTGCTCCACTTAGTGATTCCACAACATGTCAGGCTACACCTCAATACTGGACATGAAGATAGCTGCAGGCAACTACATAGGGTACTAAACTGTATGTAATCTACAGGCTACTGCTTGGTGATCATGGCAGTAGAAGAGCTGAGGGGAGTTTCCCATTCTTCCTAAGCTAACCTGTAGTAAGACAAGTTTTATGTAGTAGGATCACTGATCCCCTCCCCCCCCACTTTCTTATTCCAATTTTCACCCACTACCTTATATTTTATTAAATTTCAATCTCTTTTTTGGTAATAGCGAACAAACAGAAAATGAGAGCAGAATATTATATTCTGTAACATTGCAGCAGCTTGAGAGACAGACACATCAGCACAACTGAAGGAGGGAGGAGGGGAAGCTCATACCAGGTTTTACATTCCCTCATAATGCAAATATATAGACAGAAAGAGCCCTTGCACAAGTGAAGAAAGACCTCAGTTTGCTTGGTTCTTGAAGGAGGGTACTGGAGCAGCCTACACTTTAACTTAACTGGCATAAAATGGAGAACATTATAGCCATCAGTCTGCAAGGATGAGCAGCAGAAACAGGTAATACACTGTGGCATGCAAGCCACAGTCAGGTTCCAATCCTTGCATCTTATGAAGGCTGTGGTTTTGTGCATAATGCATTGTAAGAGCCACATATGGTACAGGTGAGAACCAAGGTTAGGTGCCTGGGCTACAACTTCACGCAAAAACTGTACAGTGTCTCAGTGTAGAACAAAGGCTAATATTTTCTACACAAAAATATTTTCTGTTCCATTTCCCAAATGAAAAAAGAAAAGCCAGTTCTGAAAAGCATACGTGCAATGTCCTTTTAGTCTAGCTATAGTGAATGTCTATATGGTGTAATGCTGGTGAGGAATCTTTCCCTGCTAACACTAGACTAGTAATTCTCTCTTTCACACTGTATGGCTCTGGCATCAACTCTACTGTTCAGGAAAAGCCCAGTCTCCCTGACCAGGATCACTATTTATACTGGATGCCCATTAATTGCATTGCTTGGAATGATTTGCTGTGGGTTTGGGTTTTTTTTATTCTAGCTGCATTATGTCGTGATCTGATGATTGATTGGGTCCTGTGAGCAATCATGAGCCCAAGCCTATTGCTGCTAGCTTGATAGAGTGTATATCTCTATTTCATATTCAATAATGATGAATGGTCATGGCTTACATTTATATAGCGCCTTTCATCCAGAAAGATCCCAAAGCGCTTTACAAATTGATTTACTGTGCAAACTATGGGGTTTATTCTCCGCTTCATAAGCTCGTATAAATCCCATTGAGTTACTTGCACTTCATCACAGTACTTGGTATCGCCCAAACAAAGCACAACCACTCTTTATAATACACCTAGGAGAGAGCCAGAGAACACTTATGAAAACACGCAAGTGTTCAGAACCTTAGTTTTATGTCTTAGCCAAAAGGCAGTCTCTTTAGTAGCAAAGCATTCACCTAACCCTGGGAAAGTGCTACTTTCTGTACTACTAATAGGGCTTCCTGCAGCAGCTGCCAAAACCTATCAGTTCCTCTTGTTTTCAAAAAAATCCTGCTACTAAACAGAAAGCTACTAGCAACTGACCATCAGGAGCCATCAATATAGTTTGCATGGGTTTCTTCTGGGCTACAGAAGAATGAAACACCAGCAAGGCTCAGGCAACCTTCCTGGCAATACTTTTGAGCAAATATTTCCTCACAGCATGATGCTCTGTACTAATATTTTGAAGCAAATTACCCAGTTGTCTTCTGCTCTCTTAAACTTGGGGTGGGGAAAGAAATGCACCATATATGTGCCTGGCTTCAGCAACTTCCCCACCTTGATGGCTAGCAAAAGGGAGCCCCAAATCTGGAATCTAGCCTTCACATCTTCCTTGTCTGAGGGATGCAGAATGAAGACAGGAACTCATGACTGAGATGAAAGGTAATCACCTCCATTATTTTTTCCACATACTTCACTCATGTCTAAAAGCTTTAAAGGAGGAAGAACATCTCCATCTCCATGACTTTGGCAGAGAGTTAAGTGAGGTACCTTAAAAAAAAAAAAAAGGAAAAAAAAGTGCAGAAATTCTCTAATAAATATAGTGCCTGTGAAAATGAGATGCCAACAGTGGCTCTTACCAAGGGTGTAAGCTGAACAAGCTTCTGAGTATCACTTTTCCCCCTGTGTATCTCTTCTGAAATGGCTGCAGTACCAATGCTCATTCTAATTTGATCAAAGACAAAGTCATGTCAAGTTATCCAATGCTTGTGTGAAAGACCCACCTCCTAAGGGCTTTTAATGCAAATGTGTACTCCAGGAACCCAAAAGGAATAGCTCATAGATATTTCAAGGTAAAAGGTATCAATCTAGTGCTAGAATTACATTAACTTTTGGGTTTTCACCATTGTCTTTTCTTTCCTGATCTACCAGAATTACCATGATGATGTACTATAGAAAGAAGTACTGTTAAAAAAAAAAAAAAGAGAGAGAACCAAACCTTCCATCCTTTATTACTTTATAGACTGTTTGTCATATTCTTATTAACATCAGATCAAAAGAGGAAGATGACAAAGGTTAAGAGAGGAAAAAAAAATCCCTTCTTTAAGGCATGACCATTTTGGAAAATAAATCTAGCAGCAAGATGGGCAGCATCAGCCTGAAAAGCCCCATGTAACATGTATTCCTGGGGCAGGAAGAAATCACATAGAAAACATGAGAAGATACATCCAGCAGTTTCATAATATGTTCAGGCCAATACAGCTGAAGTCAGCATCTCAGTCATGCATGTCCTGCCTCCCTCTGTTTTGGTCAGCTCTAGCAGCTTGCCCAATACCAGTAAGATCTTTTGGAGAATGACTGAGGTTTTAAGGATGCTGTAGGTAGACATGTCCTCCTCTCTTCCCTTGTTGTGAATGTCCTGTCCATTTGATCTTAGTGGAAGGTGGTTACAGTGAACGTCATGGCAAATAGGACGCTGAAGCACAGGGAAGCCTTAGAAATTTCATATGGTATAGGGAGAGGGAATGTGACAAAAGCATTGCTCAGCAGGAGGTGCTGAGGTCAGTCAGATGCAGGGCATCTGCCCCTACTGTTCACCGAGGGCATGAGACCCTACTAACCACAGTCTGAAGACTGCTTTCCCACTTCAGTGAACAGGATAGCATTTCTGTATTTTCATTTGCCATCTATATTTTAATTGAGGACCTCAGCCATATTAGCACTGCTTCAATTTGCATGGGATTTAAATGAAGTATAATTTCTTTCTTGGACATCTCCCCTCTAATACCTAGACATGTCACAAACACTAAGAAATTTCTCTTCACAGTATCAGCATTGGAGGTTATGGTGCTAAAGCACGGCAAGATTAAGGCCTATTTTATTAGACTAGCTTTCCCAACTTGCGTGGCCAAATTTTAGCTCATTTTTACTTCAATTCAGATTCTTCAATTTCATCTTTAACTTTAAATAAGGCGCTTTGTATTTGCACACACAAAGTGAAAAATGAAGACCATTTTGATAGAAATGGCCAGCTAAGCAAGAGAGGAACCCTAAGCAATCTTCTAACACCTAAAAAGAGGCTATTAAGATACAGCCAGGATCTTCATGGAGACATGCATCAGGAGAATGAGAGACTGTGGAGTTAATTGCAAGAAGGGAGATTCTGACTGAATATACAGAAAAATGTTTTCATCATAAATATGTAGAGGAACATGTTACCCAGAAAGACTGTAGAATCACCATCCTTTGAGGTTTTCAAGGTCCAGCCTGATCTTTCCTGCACACGCTCCTCTGCCCATCTAGTACTTTTCCCAATCCCCTCCCTCATTTGTTTAATTCCTCGTGTCATGTTCTGCATGCCAGTGTGGCTCCTTTTTCTCCTTCTGGCTTTGATGTAAATAGGAGGAGAGTGAGAATAAGAGCAAGACTCCCAGTTCTGCTCTGCAAGATGACAGTGGCCTTCAGATGTTTGGAGAAACAATGAGAGAGAAGACCAGATCAAGGCCCACAGACCTAAGATAAAGCATGTAACCGCATCAACAGGAGATCAAATGAATAGTTCCATAATGATGGCAGATACTTGCTTGTTGCAGAGGGTGTTATCAGAATTTAGCTGCCAAACACTGGCAGGTAGCTATTGAGCTCACATGAGCTGTTGCATAAAAAAAAATAAAAATATTTACCTATTTTTCATAATGCAGGGATAGTGGGAAAAGTATAATAACGAGCCTTTGCCTTATTCTAAATCCTTACTTCATTCTCTTCATGCTATGGAGATATCAGAGTTCCTTAGCCAATAATGTAAATGCTCTTATACTGACAAAATACATATTGCTGGCAATCCAGTGGTAGGGTTATTTTTTTCACCACTGGAAACCAGAATAGAATCATAGAATCATAGGTTCCACTTTTGTCACCAAACAAATGTTTAGAAAGCATGCACTTCCATAACTGCCCTATTTGGTGGATTTTATAACCAACAAAGAATAACTCATGAAATCAAAGGCAACATGAATATTTATAGGGAGGAATAGGTATGCTGGTGGCATAGCAAGAAATTCTTATAATCTGCTGTTTGGTAGATTAAGAGAAGCCCCAGAATCATCCCATAGTTACTGTCTGAGATTGGGATGTAGTTTCTCCTAATCATGTGTTCCACAACCTGACCAAGTTCTTCCAGCTGCATGCCCCCAGGCTGATACCAATAGAGAAGGACACAAAATGGCAACATAACACCAACCCAGGTGACTCCTTACCACAGCTGCACCAGGAGTACTAGGAAACTGAAAGCTACCAAAAATAAAAATTATAATAAAATATATAAAATAAGTGACAATAACTTACCTCAGAACCAAAGCTATCAGACTAGAAGGGGAAAAAAAAGCATCTGTACTTTCAGAAACCCT
Source organism: Actenoides lindsayi (assembly GCA_025331215.1). Taxonomy (NCBI): domain Eukaryota; kingdom Metazoa; phylum Chordata; class Aves; order Coraciiformes; family Alcedinidae; genus Actenoides; species Actenoides lindsayi. Next base: position 59,870 of record WTSP01018708.1, read on the forward strand.
GGGAGATTACCAAGCACAGGGAAATGAGTTCACCCCATGTGAGGAGACACTGTTCAATCTAACTGTTCAACAAGTAGTTAGAAAGATTGTATTATTTTTTTTATCCTTAGAGAACTTGCTAACAAGTTGTTGATGAGACATCTCATCAACATTGAAGAACAGGTGACAAAAAAGCCGGAAAGTAATTGTAAATTAAGGAAATCACATCAAATAAATTAAAGCACCAGAGTCAGAGTCCATTTCCCAGCAAAATCACTTTCCTCCTCACAGCATAAATGACATAGATTGAACTTTTACTTGGTACTCAGCTGCAAAGCCAAGTACCAAACAAATGGAGACTGAGATTCTCCTGATCTAGGAGGATCCTGTCCCTCCATAGCGGGAGACACGCTTATGGGGGCAGGCATGCCAGGAAAGCCTGCACCACTTATCCAAAGCTTTCTTTATCCTAAGGATAAAGAGAAGATTCTGACAACCCACCACATGCATCAGTCTAGTCTTGTTCACCAGCACTGAGCTCACATCATATCAACGCTATAGAAAAGGAAGAAGACACAGGCAGCAGTTTTGGAAATGAAAACAAGGATGTTTAAAAGCTTTGCAAGAAGAATGTGGCTGATAGTGCTCAAAGACCGTATTTTTTTATACACACAAATAAGAATAAAGCAATGTGGCACAAAATTTTCAAGTTTCTTGGCCTCTGCATGCAGGTGAGTTTGGGCAGAATATAACAGCATGTATACCACAGCGCATAACAATTATCTCGAGTGGAAAACTATTGCACCTCTGGTTCTTTTTCTTTTTTCCCCAAAGTGAGCAAGTGCCAGAGAGCACAAGTCCTATTTGTATAGGAAAACACATGATCCTCTTCAGACTCCCAGTGTGGAGGAGCATGTTGAACCACACCATCCCCCTGCAGCCCTCCCTCTCCCTCATCCGCTGTAGATATACAAGGCTAAGTTGATGAGCTGTTCAGCTTAGTGTGAAATGTGTTACATTTTCCCCCCAGCTGCTTCCTGATTGCAGTATTTACTTTTAATCTCCTCTGCCTCAACGCCCGATAAAAACTTTGTCACATTAGATGGTGACAGATGGGAAAGAGAAGGGGGGGATCACTGCAAGGGAACGTCCTGGCTTCCCAATAATTTTTCACAACGCCAATTATGTCCTTCAGTGCTTCCCGGCATGTGCACCCATGTCAGCAGAGAAGGAAATAGAAAGGCATAAATAAAGACAAAACCAGGCACTGCGTGGCTTTAATCTGCAGAATAACATTTCTCATTTGGGTGAAATATTGTTGGATTCTCTCCTGTGCTGGGAATGGAGACACACACATACACACAGAGACACGGAAGCACAGAGTTCACAACTGCTTTTCTCATGTATGGGTACTACCATCCTCACAAGCAGCTACTTAGCATTGTGAGCATAAAAACGCGGATGTCTCCTGCTTTCTGAAAGGTATCCATATCCAGCAAGCCAAATCTTGTGCTCTTTAATCCAATCACCAGTGACTAAATAGGGATAATATGAAGATTGTCATCTTTAGGGTATCAAAACAGTTCTTACAAAGTTTAAGGTCACAACATATGTTGTATTTGAAGCTGCTGGCAAATGTCAGTTTCCAAGCCTAATCCTGAGTGACGCTATGTTTGCCACCTTTAGATGTTCCATCAATGATGATGAGATGTAAAGGAAAATCCTTTGAACCTGAGCTTTACTTCTTGTTTGCCCTTGCTATATTCAAGAAATAAGGCTTTACATACCTTCTTTGTAAACAATAAAAAAATAATAATAATAAAAATATAGTACTTCTTCAGACATTTTTTTCTTTGAACTAAGAGAACCACACATGCTTTGAACCACAGCTACTACTCTCTTCTTGACAATCCTGGCTCAGTCCCAAACAGGGACAAGAATTTGGTGACTTGCATTCCAAGCCGAATGGAAAGGCAATGTCCCAGAGGAGTGCATAATGAAACAAGAACAGCTGCTCTAGCACATGATGGAAGTGTAGCAACAAAGATGAAGGAAGAGAAGCCTCAACTGAAACAGAAGGAAAGGGTAACCTTCCTACCAAGTGAAGCATATTATGATGGTGTACATGAATGTTCACAGGTAGGGCACATTCAAGCATCTTCCATTAGGCCAGAGCTTGGCCTGCAGAAGTCTTGGTAAAAGCCAAAATAATGTCCCTGTCCACCCTGGATATGCAATAAGATATGCAAATATGTAATAAAGCAGATACTCTCAAACCAGGAGGCTTCCAGGTAGCTACATATTGAGTATCAGCCAAGGAGTTACCTATTCAGTCTCCAGGGGAAAAAAAAAAAACCTAACCAAAACAAACAAGTGAATTATAAGTCTCTGGGTGCAGGGCTAGAAGACTTAGCAGATATCAAGCAAAGGGCTGTGAGCCACAGAGGCAATGAAGAAGCCACTGATAAAATGAACTATGATTTATAAGAAGCCAGGGAACAAATGGCTGCAGCTTGAAAAAAAAGATAAGGCAAAGGACAGTTAGTATTAAGTTCTTTAGCTGTAGATTTGCTTTACTGAAATAGCTAACTAGTAACAGAAACATTATGACCTTAAACAGTGTCCTTACGGTTGTGCATGACCAGTTTCAGCAGTCATGTCTGTATTTACATGCCTGTCAGTATGGATGTGTTGTAGGCAGGTTTACAGAACTGACTATGCCAATGAAACTCCCCCCAAAGCTCAACTACAATGGGCTCAGCATGTTATAACAGTGGCAGAGAAAAACGACCTTTTCCCTACAGACAGAACCAGTGAGGAAACACAGGTCTCTGAAGAACCTGTTGACTGAAAAGGACACAAATTAGCAGCCCCAGGCCAGCTAGACCGCAATGGATGTAGGAGCAAGAACAGCCACTTACAATAGAAAATTAATATGAAGAGAAAAGAAATGTCAAGGCAAATAGATTTAAGAAGGTTAAAACTCAGGTCTAAATAATTTTTAAAACCCTGTTGCCTTTCCAAAGGATGAGCACTGAAGGCCAGAAACTGTACATGGGTCTTACCCAGCCGGATCTTCTGAGAACTATCTTTGATAGAGCTGTTAAAAACCAGCATCGTGTTTACAAACAGATTTAGTAGACAATTGCTTTGGTGTGGTACTTTGTCCTAGAGTGAGATTATTTGTTTCTTCCCATTTTTAGAAATATATTGACCCCAATCACATGTGGTTGACTAACTGATAAAGATTCTAAAAATTAAAGTGTAGATGCACATAGATTATTTTCATCTAGCCTCCAAATTAATTATTCAAAGTAATATTCTCAGATCTTCAAGACAATAGTTTTTGCAAACTACATGAAGGTGTTTCTAAAAAGAAAGAAAAAAAAAAATGCAGACATCTACTGTCCTGATGTCCCTTGATCTAGAAGTGTCTTTTTCTTAGGCAGAAGAGACGAATTACATTTTATTGTTCTGATTCTCCCTTGAGATTGTCAATTAGTTTTACTTTAATTTATTCTAATTTTCAAATTATATAAAAGGAGTGGGACTGTCCTAGGCAGAAGAAACATGTTCCTACCTACATGTTGGTTTCCTTCTAAATGCGAAGGATAAGAAGCCCATATGCAAAGGACTGTGTGTCTCCTTTCATTCCAAGCTGATCAAGTAAAACTCATGCCACAATTTCTCCTCTCAGTTTAGCTGCCTTACTTTCCACACTTTAGCACATGATCAAAGGCTTTTTGCCATCCTATCACAGAGCTTACACTTAGACTGAGACTGCTTAAGCACAGTGACCAAGACTTAGACAATTTTGGTTTTCCTGTTAAGAAGTATGTACATTTTCGTGTTCATCCCAAAAAGCCAGACTTCCCTTCGTTTAGGCACAATGAATTTACCAATGATGGGAGAAAGACAATTGCCAGATATTCAGTGACCGTGTAGCTGTGCACCAGGAGGATTCCACATGCCACCCCATTAACTTCAATCTCTAGAGGTAAGACAGGAGCACAGCTTAAATATGCACTCAACTTTGCTCTGCCCTGACTTTCCTTCACAAACATCACCAGTTCCTCAGGGGAAAACTCCAGCTCCTGAAAGTAACAGAAAATTCACTTGGTTTCCTCTAACCACATGGTCCAGCATTGTTAATGGAAGGTTAGCTTACCTCTCTTCCTTACAACTCAAAGATCTGTCCCTCTGTTCAACACAAAGCATTGCATATTATCGGAACAAGACGGTCATTATAGTATAAAATAAAATATAAATATGTAGGAAAGTCTTGCTTGTTTTGCCAGCAAACTGTTCTTGAAGGAAAATAATACAGAGGGCCCAACTTGTCAGCTAGCAACCCAGACAGCTGTTCAAGAAATACATATGTCACATTTAGAGGTTATTCAGGAATTAACAAGTATGCTCTTCCTTTACCCACTGTATGAATGCGTGCAGCACTTAAACCTGAACCTTTTCAGGGAACTCATGTTTGTACCTGGTGACATACTTGTCAAGGTACCTGTGAACAGTGGTACAAGAATATAGCCTATACTTTTTTAAATATTCTGGCAAGTCCCATCAGTTTTCCACAAATATTATACTGAGATTTGCAGAGGCCTATGGAAGTTAGAGAACAATTCCCAAACAAGTTTCTCTCAGTCATTTTGAATAGTCCATCCCCTGTTTGCATATCTCAAAGCTATGACAATGGGAGAGGAGAAAAAAAAAAAGGTAGTCTTCAAGGAAATCTTGCCTGACCCTTGCAATCTCAAATCACGGGATGTACTCACCCAGCCCCAAGGCACTCATTGCATTGCACCATTGCAGTGCCAGCCACAGCTGGGACATACAGTGTGTATCCAACTGGGAAAGAAAGTGGACAGCCCACTGACTCTTGTGGAGTGGGTCTCATTAAAATTTCCAGACTCTCAGTGAAAACCGAGTCGTTAGTGGCTCAGAGTACACAAGTATTCATATCAGCATGTTCAGTCAGCCATTCATTTTCATTGTCATTCCCACTTGATACCTGCTCTTCCAAAGGAAGCACATGCAAAGTGACACTTTACTTAGCTGTCACTTTTGAGGTATTTAATACAGCAGATTATAATTCCTGAGAAGGAACCAAAAGTAATATTCCTCCTTCCCTACACAACATTAAAGTCAAATACTACATGCCTGCAGCATCCACACTAAAGGTTTTCAGCTTACAGCCTGCAGACCACCATGATTCCTAAAAATACTTGAAAGAAAACCACAAAAGACATCTACAAGAAGCAATCCCACTGTCAGGAGGCTCAGTGTCACTATACAGGAGCCATCACATCTATGGAAAAGTGTTTTAGAGGTCCACAAACTTAAAAAGAAGGCTGAAAGATATCATAAGTGGGGGAAATACTACAGAAACATTTTAGCTGGACTAATGAACAGGCATCAGTGTGTGGACACCATTACTAGGTTTGCCATGAAAGTCTTTAATGATAATAAGTGAAATTCCTTCTCTACTGATTTAAAGGATAATAAGACATTTTTACAAAGTGTCTATATTATTTTGTTTCAAAGCATTTTTTATTTTCTTAAAAGATGACTAATATTTAGGAAGAAATCACAGTGATACTTCATGGGTTCCTCAAAGTCTTTGTAACAATAGCATATTTTCAAGACAAAAGCATACTTTTCCCTTCTGTTCTACAGAAACTTAGTATGAGTAGCAACATACTTATCTGTAGAGGAAAATAATGTAATATGGCAACAGAAACCAAGAGATGTGGTTAAACAGTGATACAGTAGAATAGCCTTTGGTCAGAGCAGATACCAATTTCAGAAGCAAGCAGGATGATTTTATTACAAATGCTGTTTTAATATTTATCTACAGACATAACTTTTGTGAGACATATAGGTGACAATAACTCTTCTTTATTCAGTATTGCCCCCTTGCATGCCAGAACATAGGAAAATTGGAGAGAGTCCAAACAAGGTCTCTGAATCTTCTGAAGGGATTAGCTAGCATATTCCAAGCCATTCAGCATGGAATAGAGGCACTGCAAAGCACTTGGAAACAGACCATAACTGTGACCAAGGCAACAGAGGAAAAAAGAAGGAGAGAAAACAAAACAAAACAAAACACAAAAAGTTGATGATAATTCTGGTGGAATGGTCCAAACTAATTTGAAGCAACAGATCCCAAATGTGATGTCACTTTATCCAGTGATCCTCAGATCACATCAGCAGACGGGAGTCTAAGGACTGAACCTATGTATAACTCCTCACAGGATAAAACAGCACAGGAAGCTACTGGATATGGTCTGTGGATCTTAGGTGGCCAGTGAACCATGGCTGAATAGGAGAGGACCACTATGACAGAGGCTTAGCTGAAAGACTGCACCTTGCTCCTGCAGAATCAATGAGCAGGAACCCCGTAGGCAGGATGCAGCAGTGAGCTAGCTCAGACAGCAGATATGAGATACTAACATGAGGATCTGGGACCTCCACCCCTCACCTTCAGGTAAAGAAAAAAATCACACCTCTTTAAAGATGTTTCAGAAGTTTTTTGAATGTTTTCAGAACAAAACATTTTTGGAATGTTTTTGGCACATTTTTGTCCACAGCTAGTTAAAATGTGAATTAGAGCCCCGTGGAAGCAGAACAGGGGCCCTTTTTTCTTCTCAGGGTTTGTGAAGGCGAGGGTAGTGGGTTTCAGAAAGATTATCTCACAGTTCAAACTCGTTAATGAAAGAAATAAATTAACCAAGCTCATTTTTCAGGGAATTCTTGTGTAAACTGGAAATTTTCCAGTCTGTGAGCCCCGCACTGTGCTAACCCATAAATCACAGCAAGCAGGTTGTCTGTATAGTGAGAGCAGCCACATTCAGAGATGGAAAGGGGGGAGAAGCCCAGCATATGTTCATGGAGAAAAACCCATAAAAGCAAAACAGGAAAAAAAGAATACCTCCCTTGCCCATCACTGGAACAAAATAAAAGGCTTGGCCTCAGGCACTGGAACATACGCTGTCTGCAAAGAGCTCCCCAAACCAAGGGAAGGCACCTGAAACAGGTCAGCTTTTAATTGAATACAATATTAATTACTGCGTGCACCATTAACGGTTTGTGGGATTTGACTAATTAATGTAATAGTTTCTGAGTCACGCTCATTAAATATGAAAATTACGCCGGTGAAAGGTATCGGTTTCATTATCAATCTTGTATGGACAGGAGCGGGGGTGGGGAGAAGGTGCAGTGGAAAGATTCCCATCCTGCGTTATTGTGTTATTAGCTCTCCTCTTGGAATTGGCTCAGGTGGGCAAAAGGAAGAGCCAAAGTGAAAAGGAAAGAAGCAAGGTGAACAGGAAGCATTGCCTAGTGTCACGAGCAAGAGGCTGCAAGTCAGGACCCAAAAGCTATCCAGCTCAGAGTGAATGTACACCTTGGCTTAGTGGACAGAGCCGGCTGGTCTGCATATAGCTCCAACTAGTTGTTGTCAATTCCTATCATAATGCTTAGTTTCCTTCATCCCCCTGGAACAAGCATAGTGAGAACGACCAGTGTCACATGGGGTACTTAATTCATTAACCCATGTAAAGCACGTGGTGGTTTCCTAGTGGAAAACTACAGGGAAGGTAATTATCTCTGTTAAAAGTCAGCTCCAGAGTATAATTATGCACTAAGGATATGTTGAGATATGATGCCATTGGACACACCTCTCACATGGGGCAAAACTGTTACAGAAGGAGGACCACAGATGTTATACTTTTCATTCCTATACAGCAGTCCAGGATAGCGGCAGCACTGATGTAGTCTAGAGGGAACGGCCATCAGTCCTGTATGGAAAGAAAAGTCATTGGCATGCAGGATCTCTTGGGAAAGAAAGGAAAGAGAACATCCATGCTCCAGGGTTCCCTTGTGGCCCACCCACCACAACAGAGCAAAATGCAGAGGTCACCTTCTAGACTGAAATTTGAAAGTACACAGATGAGAAAATGGAAGGGGAAAAAACCTTCAAGAATGAGATAAAAATCTAACATCACTTAGTGGGACCATTGAGAGGTCATCATCAGATCACCATCCTGTTAACAACAATGCATAAATGCTGCACAGGGAGCCCTAGGGGAGTAGGACAAGTAGAGATAATGCCAAGGCTATTATTTTTGTAGCACTGACTCTTAATTGCATTGTATTTTGACTTTTAACATATTTGGCACATGTTATGGGAGTAAAGAGGGGAAAGTGGATGGCCTTGTGCCAGAGCTGCACACCTTCACATTCATGCTGCAGGTATATGTCAGCCTGGAAAGCCCAGGTATAGAGAAGAGAAACCAGCAGGTGGGCAAACAATAGCACACAAGCAAAACCCAATAAACAACTTAAATCCCTGATTCTCCTTAAAAGGTAGAGGAGAGAGAGCAAGCAGTAAACCTGTAAGAAAGGTGAAATCCCATACACTATGTTAGGGCTTTTATCACTTTGTCTAACAAGTAATGACTCTCTGATTCATTTTTTCTCCAAAATAGATGCCAGAGCTCTTTCAAAATAACATCTGCTTGCCAGGAAGCTGTGGCTGAGCCTGTTGAAAGGTGGTTAGATTGTGCACAGTCTATTCCTCTTTGTGTTTGCAACATGCACAATCAAGAACAGTCTGCAGGCTCCTGTACTGCATCTAAGGCATTATCCCTTCTCCAATGTACATCTTCAGCCCAGTCACTCACACATAAATGTTCCTTCATCCTCCAAGCCTCATCACCCTTGCTGAGCAAGGAGGACAGGTAGCTACAACTAGTTCTGTTTCATATAGGAACTATGAGTGCCATGGGCACTGAGGAGGCTGCAAAATTTGGAGGGTCCCTGATGTAATTAAATCCAAACTTTTGATTAAGATGATGGCAGGGCTCTTTGCAGCCATATTAACACAGCTATATTTGCTCTCTCTACTTGAAGACAAGTAATCCCTTATGGAGTGAGAACAAGTTCCTCCTGGGATTCAAACCCTATACCAACCAACAAGAACTCTTCAGGTCTGAAACAATGCCCCACATAGGATGGTATTTTCTGAGTTCATCAAAACGGTCAGGGCACTGCTGCCCTACAAGCTACTCTGGAGCTGGCTGAAGGTATTCTGGTACACTTTTGTGTACATTTCTGGAATCAAGAGAAGATCTTATTCATATTGCTCTCCCTCTTGCTTTGCTAAATATAGTTCATCATAGGCTTGAAAAGGTCTTTATAAGAACCTTTCATAACAGTTGTTAATATGAAACATTTCGCTCAAAAAGCCCCTAAACTGCTGAATTAGCAAACACTGCTATTCCTCCCAGAATTATGCAATAGTGCCATTATCAAACAGGACACCCAAGCTACATAAATTCTTGTTCAAACTTTCACAGCTGCTTCATACTGCCATAGTTCCCACAGGTTTTTGTCAGTGAGGATAAAGAGGACAAAGATGGAAAGTTTCCCAGACAAAAGCAGAGTTAAAGTATTTTCCTTCAGGAACCATGATAAGGAACCATGATCAGCCCCTTCCTTCTCATTGGCTCTGAAACAGTTTTTACTAGCTCACATTTACTTCTAGCTTCACTGACTGTATCCTCTACACGCTAATTTGGCCTTCCTCAGTTCCTCTCATTCTCCACAGCTTTTTTCATACATCTGTGCTGATGCAATAGGGAGGACTTTCTGGACTGGAGAAAGGCCAGGATTCTATATAAAGAAGTCCTGGTTAGAAAATCTACATCAAAAACAGAGCAGTTTGTGCTAGGGGAAAGGCTCTGCAGCTATGAAAATACCCAGGTTGCAGCTACGTAATCAATATATCATGGTGTCCTGAATCTCCCATAACTTTACTAATATGAGATCACAGTGTTTAATGAACTTAGCACTATATACTGCTGAGATATGCTGTCACTGCCTGTTATCCCTATTTCATTTTAAATGTTTCTATAGCTCAAATGTATCTCTGAATGAAAGTCAGTGTTCCCAAAAGAACATGGCATTAGACACTTTCAAATTCAGTTACAAGAAGAGCATAAACTAAGAATATGCAAGATAACAGTTCAACTTTAAAGCAGGTAAGCACAGCTATACTGAAGCTGCAGCAAATTATTACTTAAATACCAGTTAGACAAATGTAACAGCACGGCCATTCAAATCAATAATGTTCCATCACACATCAGAAAGTGAACCACCAAAGAACAGGGGGGGTTGGTTGTTTTGTTACGTGTTTTTGTTGTTTTAGTGGGGTTTTTTTTAAAGACATCTCTTCCACCCCATCATACATTGCAATTATAGGTATATGTAAGCATCTGCCGACAAATACATTTAGGAGGTAACATCTAATTGCTGCCAGTACCTCATTTAAATTTTACAACTGCACAGTCTTTATTTATGATACCATGACAAATTGGCAATTATCTAAGGAAAGTTATAAGTATGTTACTCATCACCTCCTCTTCTCAGTACCCGACATGAGTGGATAAATTCAGACTGCTGTAGATTCCCCCTCAAAACATCATTCTGTGCTTCTCTGGATTAAAAGAGGACAAGAATTGGTGAATGTAACACACAAAGAAAATGTGGTAAAGCTGAGGTAATAAACAGAGTTTTCTTTTTTATTGTCAGGACCTTCAAGTTTAAAACAATTGTCAATGTTCTGCTTTTATAAGCTTTACAAGAAGGACAGTTTAATGGAAATACTAAGAAATCAGCAAAGTGATTTTTGAGTTTCTCCTTTACCATTCAGCCTAGCAGTTTTACTCACAAAGTGTTGCTTAGATGATTCTTCTTGCCTGAAGACTTTGGAATGGTTTCAAAAGATAGTATTGCTGTCTCAGAGACCAATGTCCTGTGCTGCAACAGAGACCAATAGTGAGTTCTCCATAGCACTGGACTCAGTGACAGAAGTAAGAATACAAGACCCCAGCTGTGACATTAAACTTAAAACAAGCACATAATTCTGAGCACAGGGATATAAATAATGTCCTACTCTTGCATGATGCTTCCCAAGCAAAAACACTACAAAATTACTGCTCAAGAGAATTTACAGTTCCAGTATCTGCGACAAAATCCCTAAAAGCAACATGTTGATAGACAGAATTTGAGGTGTACATGTACCAGGTTTGGTCTCCTATTTGCTTAGGTAAGCTGATTATTGGAATTTCAATATAGAAGGGATGTATTGATCACATCATGCCTTATGTGATTTATGCAAGGAATGGTCTGTCCTAGCAAGACCAGGCAGCAGTGAGTGGTACGCTCTAAGCCAGGTATCTGGAGAGAAGACTTTGCATTGCACGAACACGAGGTGAGAAATGAAATCTAAGACAGGGAAGTAAGCCAAAGCCAATGGGTCTGCAGTCAGAACAGTTTGCTGTCCCATGAAAGCCAGACAAAGCACCTTTTGCCTTTTAGTAGTTAGCAGCGTATGAAAATTGAGATTTCATTTGTACCAAATAGCTTCCTATGCTGGTGGGTAACCTAAAATAACATCCATCAGTAGAGCTAACACATGAGGAAGAAACTGATGCTTCTTTCAAATGTTTCACCTTTCTGTAATGCTGTTTTGAATTACCCAGCTTATGTATATCTCTTTCCCTAGTAGTATCAGTATCTGGGCAGAAAATTAAGAGAGAGAGTGTTCCTTTCCAAGTTGAAAGTCCTTGCCCAGCACTGACTGGCAGCACTCCCTGACCTTATCATCCAGCAGGAGTAATGAGTTCTCAGAGATTTGGGACATATGTTTTCTACCAAACTGAAAGGAGAGATTTAGGGCAAGATTCCAAGAATAGAGGGTAGCCTCCCTTACCAGGCACAAAGCAGCACTTTGCTAAACAGGAAAAGCACAAAGGCAGCTTATAACCAAGTTTATTCCCACTTCTGGTAGTAGCTATGTGATGAGACTCTCTCATATGGAGATTTCACTCAAGTCTGTATCCCATAGACTCACAGATAGACAGCCTTGGTGACTCGTCTTATATGGAACATTTTCAGAGAAGAACAGGTGGGTGAGCGGACATTAAACTCTATGCTAGAACTTGTTGCATGTTCCATAATTTTTTCTTCCACAAAATGTCTATAGATGATGATAATCCCTTCACATCAATATCAAAGGTAAGCAACAATGGATGGAACTGACCTGCACTGAAGCACTCTTGCCTACACTTCATTTCCCTAGTCACTCCTACCTCATTTCTTTCAACATCCCCATCTTCAAGTAGCTTCAGACAGCAAATAAGAACATGCAGACCATTACAGGTATCTACAGGAATAGGTCTTCATGTGTAGAATCCAAAAAGCTCTCCTAACAAATAGTTCATAGAGGGCACATCTTTCAACACTACTACCAGCTGCATATTTTCTAGAGATTTGTCCAGTCTAGTTTTAAATTTATGCCAAGCAGCCGAGATGGTATCACTCATCTTGAGAAATTGCTTTTTTTATCTTTGGTCCAAGATTTTTCTTTAGTTTCAGTATCCCTCCTAAGACGTGCCAAAAAGAATCAAATGCTAGTGGGAGTTTAAATCATTCTGCTTGTTTGTGGATTCAATGTACTTGTCTCTCTCTCCAGTCCCCTGATCATTAGGCTTCTCGTTTGGACATACTCAGCTTCTTGATCCAGAAGAGGAAGAGCTGTGTCTGCACAGAGACAAAAACAAGAAATAGTAGAAGCCATTCAGGAAAGCAGCCATATAAGGCTGACTCTTGATCTGAAAGAGATCCAAGGAATACCCCTTTCCTCTGATCATGCAGCAGCATTATTGTTACAGTAACATATAATACCACTTCTGCATCCAGCCAAGTGCTCTGCTTAGGTGCAGAAATCATAGAATACCAGTTTGGAAAGGACCTCAAGGATCACCTAGTCCAACCTGATATGGTGAACTATATATATATATTTATATATATAGTTTAAATGAGATGGCCCAGCACCCTGTCAAGCTGAGTCTTAAATCCTGGTCTTGTACATCACTTTAACTGTGAGGGGTAACACTACATGTCAGTACTATTCTGCTGGAGAAATGCCAAAGAATAGTCTGCTTTTGACTCCATTTACTCAATTACACGCTCCACACTCAAAATGTCAGCCTCTACCCATCAGGATGTTTTCTAAGAGGCTTTACTGACTGTGTGCTGCTATACCAAGATACAGTTATCAAGTATTGGAACAGGCTGCCCAGGGAAGTGGTTAAGTTTCCATCCCTGGAGGCATTAAAAAAATGTGAGGATGAGACACTTGGGGACATGGTTCAGAAGAGGACTTGGCAGTGCTGGGTTTACAGTTGGACTCCACGATCTTAAAGGTCTTTTCTGATCTAAATAACTCTACGATTCTATGTGGATCACAAAGACAAGCAAGCCTTCAGCTTCACTGTTAATCACTGGCTGGTTCAAAACCTGCATTCTTCAGACAGCCTCACTAAAGAAAGTTTGTATCTGGCCCAGCTCTGGCTGAGCTTCCTCATACTCACCAACTATCTCCACTCTCCATTTGTCAATTTTAAGTGATAATTTCTATTCAATCTGATACATATTATAAGAATATAAACAAATGCCTCTGGCTGTATCATGGCTGTGATCACTTCCCTTTATAGCCATCATTTATTACAGGTGGACAGGTGGCTGTTCCGTGGAATGCCGAAGAGGCTATCACCTGGACAACCAGCAGGAAACACACTCACGTTTACATTCTTCCAAGAAGACAGGCAAGAGGCATGTGATTTCTGGAAAAACTTCACAGTGCTCCAAAATTTCTTCCTTTCTCAGCCACGTAAAGTCACAGGAGCAAGTCCTAATGTTACCAGCATAGGTCATGAATGAACATCAGACATCAAATTTAAACTTACTTAAGATTTTTGAAAATAAGAAGGGAATCTGGGGAAGCTTTGCCCCTGTTGCTTCATTTAATGCCTTACAGTTTTGATACAGGATACATGCTTTTTCTAAATACTGACTGTTTTACTTGACAAATATATACAAACACTGAGATGGCAGCAGCTTTGTTGCTGAAATGCAGTTTGAAAGAAGGCCTCTTATCTACTACTGCTGAGCACATGTAGTGTTTAATTTCAAAAAGACCTTGGAATTCATATATAGGAATCATTTCACTTCCCTTTAAAATTCTGTCACCTCTAAAACAGATATACGTCAGCTTACTTCACATTTCAGGCAGCAACAGTCAGGACAGAAAGTGAACGATATTGCAGTAACAGCAGTTACAGAACACGGAATATAATTAAAACATTTGTCAAATTCTAGAATAATGATGTCAACATCAGCTCCTGCATCAACACAAAGGGACCTCAGCTTTAAAATGGCCTCTGAAACACTGCAATCTCACATGCACAGCATAGTCAGAAGTCAGGCTCCCCAGGCCCTAGTACTTGTTAGCTTGTTAGAATGTAGGAAACTGGACTTGCACAGATTGCTTCAAGGAGAGAGGAGGAAGACTGGAGTGAAAGAGTTGCTGTAGGATCTTGTCATAGCTTTTCACATTACTAAAATTCTCCAGACTAGAGCTTACACTGATTGTCACAGCAAAATGTGCATTATCCAGTTCATAAGAATAGACAGACCAAAGGTCAACCACATCAAATATCTAGCACCAGATGCTTGGGAAGAGTCCATCTTCTTCAGGTGTACTCTTCTATCACCCAGACCTTGAAGGAGTTCGTTAGGCCAAAGACTGTATTCAAACCATTCCATTCAGTAACAATTAACGGACTTGAGTATCTAATATCATTTACATTCTTGGTCACCCATAACATTCGGTAAGAATAAATTCTACTGCTAAATTCAATTTAATAATTGAGAGTATTTCTCTCTTCTGGTCTTCACATAGCACCCAGTGAAGCCTACAGACTTACTCACTAGTTTGCACAAATTTGTAGGTCTCAATCACAGTTGACCACACATTTCCCACCACGCACACACCACTCTCCAGTGCTGTCCTCCTGGTAGGTACAAATAAGAGTTCCTTTTTTACTGCCCAGCATAGCAAAGTTATTATCCAATGATTCCCCAATTTATCAGCAATGTAGTCACATTTTAGAGCACAAACGCAGACACCAAACTTGAGATGTCAATGTCCAGTGACTCTATCTGCAGACAGAGGCAAATCCCTTTGCTTCCTTTTACCTTTACTTCCCTACCATCAAGCTTGATATCACACTCTCTTCCTTCAGGAATATGATCAACAGTTAAACTATAAATACCTGCAAAGCATTTAATGACCGTGAATAAAGGTAACCATAAATACATTAAACATAATTCCCCAAATTTCCACAGCGTCCTACCAAAGGTCATTCTGATGAGAGATGAGCACAGCTGAAAGTCATTAGCTTGGAAAGAGAGAAGAAATATAGCAAACACCTTTACCACTTCAGCATACAACCCAGAGATGGAATCAAGTCGGGATAGAGCAGAGCTTCATACAGACAGCTGGCATGTGACTTTCATCATCACAGACTCCTATGAAGGCACAGTAATAAAATCCCTGCATGTAACTACATAGTTTTTATCAGAATACTGGGATGATCCTGTGAAACAAGTTTCCAGGATAAGCATGAAGCATGCGTAGGTGCCATCTGTGATCATGTCACTTGGTTGGGAATCATTGCTGCCAGCATGCTCAGCAGAGCCTATTGCACATCAATGCTCATTGCTAAAGGGACTCTTTTAAACAGCAGGAGAGGCAGAAGTCACGCAGTTTGCTCCAAACCTCCTGAGTCACAGAACAAACTCTAGGCTTGGTGCACATATAGCATTGCTGAAGATACTTTTCCAAAGAGGTATACTACTAGCGTCTGTCTCATTTCATCCACCAGCCAACCTAAGATATACCAAGATTTTTAGCACAGAAGTAGTAAGTGAGTCAGTATTACCCTAGGGAAACAACTCACTGGGTGCTGCCACCTACCCCCCATGCTCAGTAGAGGTATTTGCTTTCACTTAAAATCTTTGCAGGCCACTGGGATCACAAGCTCTTCTGGTAATTCTGTCC
Source organism: Actenoides lindsayi (assembly GCA_025331215.1). Lineage (NCBI taxonomy): Eukaryota > Metazoa > Chordata > Aves > Coraciiformes > Alcedinidae > Actenoides > Actenoides lindsayi. The sequence goes on from WTSP01018708.1 coordinate 75,828, forward strand.
TCAGGCCACCTCACATGTAGTCCTGCCACTAACAGTTTTCTATCACACACAACTCTCCAAAACAAAGCAAGCTAAGCAGAGTCACGCACAATCTCTCCTAAATCCTCCTCTGGCAGCACCTCCCTTCCTTTAGAGCTGTGACATGTAGCAGTACCTCCTCATGTTCTTTTAACACCAGTTTAATGGGCCTGTTGTCCACAAATTTCTTTAGACCCTCTTTGAACAAGCAATGCTCTCAGATCCCACAGCCTCCAGCAGCCAGGCACAGAAACTCTTCCCGTTATCTGCTTTAAACCAACTTCCTGTCAGCTCTGTGGAGCACTACCTTGTTCTAACATAGTAGAATTCAGCAAGTAACACTTCTCCATTTTCCTTATCTATTATCTTCTTCCATAAAGGAAACCTTTGAAAACACTTCCACAAAGTTTTTTCCAGAGCCTGCCACTTTCCATTTGCCACCTTTGGTGTGAAACACCCTTTTCCGTAACTAGCACTTTTTACTGCAGGGATCCTAAGCAGCCAGGAGTGAGAAATGAGCCTTCTCTATTTCCCCTCACTCTGCCAGTCTATCAGCTGCACTCATGAGCCCTTGCCTTGCGAGAGGGTAGTGAATTTCTTCCCCCAGAGGAAGAACGCGGGACGGTGAAGTTAAGTGACTTAACTGCACTAAAAGGTGTATCTAAAGACACGGGTTCTGGGCTTTCAGTTTAATGCTTAGCCCAATAGATGAGGCTGTCTGCTGTGCACATGGCTGTGTTCATGACCAAAGGACACACTATCTCCTTCCCACAGGAATGTGCTTAAAAAGATGCAATGATTGGGACCAAAGATATAGACATCTGCATGCCAGAGACAAAGGCCCCGCTGACATTGTTTCTATATTAGTAGCTTGCTGAGGCTGTCACACAGAGGCTTACAATGAACCGGAATCTAAAGACCAGTTTTCAGCAAACTTGGGGAAAATTATGGTGGGTTTGGTCCCAGGAGTCAGTTAATTGGTATACAGATACTGCACCAACAATTTTACTAATAAATTAAAGGGTAGGACTCTTCTTTTCCTGCAGAGGCCTTCCAAATAAGGAGGCTCCAGCTTTTAAGGCAGCCAACCAGCAATGGCACTGAAGGTAAGAGCTGCATGTGGAGCCCAATGCTTAAAATAGTTAAGCCTATACTGCCTGTTGTGTAAGGTGCATAATGAATGTCTCTGAGCATGGACACACCAAATCTAAATGGCTTTAAAAGTGTTGGGAAGCCTTAGACAATGAAGGGATGTGCAACATGGTTGTTGCTCTGCTGGCTTTTTAATAAAGCACTGATCAAAGCTACCTTAGTCCCAGTTTAAATTTGAATTTTGCAGGCAGGAAATAGGGCCATGATCAGATCCATCTTTTGGGAGCAGTAACAACAGGGAATACCCAACTGTAATTAACCAAACTACTGAAAAGAACTTAACTACATTTAACCCAAACCTAACACTGAATAGAAGTTAGTGCTGGTAATTGATAAACAGTGAGTGGAGTTACCAGGCAGTGATGTGTGGACACCACCAATGTCTCCCCAGGATCCTCAGCACAAACAGCAAGGAAACATTTTCTCACCTTCTCCCTTGGACCCACAAGACAGTTTTCAAAGCAGGTGGACTGTGTGCATGACTATATGCTGTCTGCCTGCATGGCTGCCTTCAACAACCCACAGAAAGAGGAAGAGAGGGATCCAGAAAACGCAGGACCATATGCCAGAAAAGAAAGTCCGTACCAAAACCATCCAGCCCAAATGCTCACAGATCAGGCAGGCTCACAAAAGCATCTTGGAGAGGTTACTGGTTTGGTTGACTGGTTCATTTTCAAATTCGCTCTTTATCCATCCAAGCTGGCTTTCCTGTGCACTAACGTACTACATTTCTAACATACTACTTCAGCATAGAACAAAGTTCTCTGGATGAGAACTGCTTTGCCAACAGACAGCAAATGACAAAAGCCATGCATTACACCATTTTATATAGCTGTTTGATTTCCTTTCCAAGAATTTTGCCCCTTTCCAAATGTATTGTTTCCACAATCTGATATTTCAAAACACGGTAAGAATTTATGTGTTATTAAAATTGTTCTTTTACTTACTGACAACTGAAAGTTCTTCCAAGTCTTCCCCAAAATTAATTACCTTTGACATAATTACAAGCTTTGGGAATGTTTCTGCTTCCTGTGGAAACTTCATATTTTTCATGAACAAAATTGAAATCCAACACAGTGCTCTGTAGTGGTGGTCTAAGTCTTCACCAAACCATCTCAGTGGGGCAGTCAAGGTGCATCAAGGGGAAAAATAATGCACCAAAAAAGCCCAGCCTAGTGAGTAGAATAGAAAAAGAAGCACATGAGATGCAATTCCCGGGAAGAAGTGTTTAACAGTTCAGATCCCATAGACAGTTGTTTTGAATTTCATTTTACATGGAAAATTAAACCTTCCCCTCACACTTCCATGCTCTCCCACAAAGATTTTCCCTCGGATGAAACAGCCTGTTTTACCATACAACTCAGCCTGAAATTCCTTTTCTGCAGTAACCTGTGACAGAGGTAACCAGAGCTGAACACAGTACTCCTAGACTATCATTCTACCATTTGTGTGTTATCTATATTTTTTTTATTCTGTTCTTAAACATTGGCTGGTGATAAGTTGGGCTCTCTGCATTTCTACTTGAAAAAATGTTACTTAAACGTTTTAAAGCATAAGCTAAAAAGACAAGCAGAATTCCAAGATTGTTTGTTGGTTGGTTGTTTTGGTTTTTGTCTGAGGTGATGTTTATAACACAGAAAATTTGGAGGTGCTATGCCTAGATCTTTAAAATTTAGTGTCTGTAAAACTGCAAAGCAAAACTGGGGAAAGGTTCAGCTCTCCCTATAATAAGCTTCACTTAGTATAGTATTAAAACTGAAGGTCAAAAAAGGTAATCTCCAACAGCAAATTGGTACACAGTTTGACATCACATTGCAGGTTTATACACATGTCCACAAACTCTCTTATTGCCAGGCATTTCCCCCCCTAGGAAAAGTATGTTGGATGAGCATAAACATATACACTGAGACTTTAATCTAATTTTCACATATCTAAATGTAGTATGTTCCACTTTGAACAGGCCGCCTGGATTAATTAGAAGATAATTAAAACAATCCCTCATTTTTTCCTGTTTAAAACTTGAGACTTGGTAAAGGAGGGGGAAGACAGGGCTTTTTATTACTCTTAGATGGTGCTAAGAGGACCCATAAATACATCTCTTCTTCCTGTGATCCCATTCATCTTGCTGCCTTTCCTACTCCTCTTTGCCAACAATCAGATCCCAGTAAACAACCTCAAGTGAAATTTGCAACTGTCAGATAAACATTAAAAATGCTTCTCTTGTCCTTTCCCATTGATAGTCCCATTAATATTGTAATAGAACAAAAAGTTATGAAAATGAATGCATGCTGGTTTTGGAAGTGAACGATGCAGACAGCAGCTGTGAAATATATACACTTGAATATGCATAGACAAAGAGATAACAGTGCACCCACAAAGAAGTGTGTATAATACTCTTACATGTAATATTTTAAGATATAGGGCTCTGTTCTAACCTCATGCTACTGTACACTGTGAAGCAACTCAATTGACCTCTGTCTAGAGTAAATTCAACACAAATAAAATTAGAATGAAACTACCATGGCTTTTTTTGATAAAAAATACCACATCGACACAGTTTTTCTGTGTTGTTATTTTTTTTTAATTTTTATTTTTAGTCACAGGCTAGTATTACAATCTACTTTTACCTATTTAGTACTTCCTTGCAGTATGCAAATCCCTAGTTGTATGTCTACTGTTAAAAAAAAATAAATCTGTATCTTAAACTCAAGTGAAAGAACATGAAAAAAAAAGAAATAATAAAAATTAAAGTCAAGCTCCTTTATTCAAACTTACCATTTAGACACATATTAATTCATACAGTAGTCACTAAAAGTCTCCAAAAATGAGCAGTCTAGTCCTCCCAATCCCACACTGGAACTGTTGCACCTGACATCCTCTGTCTATCTGAACCCTCACTGAAATCGCTGACGGTTTTGCAAAATGAAAGACTTCAAATTTGAGTCAGGTTCCAAAATAATCCTGAAACTGTCTTAAAACATCATGAGTTGCTGCTGTGTTTTATATATACACATATATAGATATATATATGAATGCATTGGATTTTCCTATTAGGCTTTTATATTTTCTGAGATTTTACCATTCTACTGTTTCAAGCTTTTCTGTAGAGATAAAAGCTTTGCATGTTTTTAATAAAATGAGAGTTCTTCAAAGGAAAGCAGGATTTCAGAAGCTAGAGTTTTAGGAATACTCCCTGGTAGAGAGGTAGTTGTGATGGGTTGGTAACCATGCAAGGAAACTCCACAGAGACAAAGTCTGCCTGAGAGTCTTTCCTTGCTTGAGCAAGACCTTAACTCTCTGAACAAAAATACACTGCCAATCGTACTGTTGTAATTCCCAATCTAGTGAAATTTCACTGGGTCATTTCATAATGTCAGGCTGCATTTAGATGCTACCAGTCATCTATTCCTGAAGTTCCTTAATGTTACACACCTAGAATTCTCTCTCTTCTCAGCTTTGTAGTTTGCAAATGCAAGTTCTGTATGCTTATATTTCTACAAGCAGACCAAAAGATACTAGACTGTGAACACCAACTGGATCTTTCAAGCTCATGTTTCTCTGCTGTTCAAGTCAACTATCATTTTGCAAAGAAACCATTCCCTAGTTGACTTATATTTAATTAAGCAAAGATAAAGCAAAACGACAACAAAAAAGGGTGTTAATTTTATAGTGTTTTCTAACACAGAAACATCTGTCAACATTCTCAGGTTGCCAACAGTCTTGAAACGTGGCATATTTTTACCTGTTATAAAACATCATTGCAAAAGCAAAAGCATTTTTTGATGTTCTCATCAAAGTCACAAAAAGGTCAGTCGTATCAGATTTCAACTGCTCTAGTGCATTTTTAAACTGAAATTTGTTTCATTCATCCACTCTGGAATACTGATTATGGAAAAATTCTACTTTAGACTTCTGCTATTTTAATCACAGATCACTGAAAAGTAATCAACTTCTGGAATTTATATTAAAATTTCTTAAGAGTGGCAGTCACGTTAGGTATAAGGACTGCATTTGGGTGAAATTAAAAAATCATATGAGACTGTCTGTATTGCGAACTTGAGCTTAAAGTAGCTGAGAGCAACGGACTGTACTGCAAATAAGAAATCTGGATAGTGAAGAGTACTGTGTCCCCTTCCACAAACAAGATATTCTATTGCGTTAACATAAATATAACTACAGTTGGTCATGCTTAAAGAATATTTCCAAAAATACCTCACAGGAAATGTTCACCATGTTCTTTGTGCTTCTCTTTGTGATTTATTGCCAAATAATCTTTGGGCTGATAGTGAACCTCACTTCAAACTAGAACATGGTCTTAACAAACCTTACAGGCTCCCTTTAATAAGTCACCTGTGAGTACTACATTTCAACAGCAATGTTTACTGGAAGAGGATCTACAAAGACATCAAGTTTTCTCACAATTATATATATTTTTGTAATAGTTTGTTCACAAAACAGCCTTCTTGTTCTAATTCTTTTTTATTTAGATTCATGACAATTTATACAAACTCTTCGCTCATATATGTTAACTTAGGGCTTGAATGACAGGGTTGGTTTTTTATTGTATGTTTATCTCCTTATATTTTGTATACCATGTTACCATTGTCACAAAAATGTTACCATTGGAATTTACCATTGTTACAAAAATCTTCTTTTCTGGTAAGGAGAAAGGTTAACTGCTTACTCTGGGGTGTTGCATAGTTACCTCACAATTCTCTACCAACCAGCTTCAGCTCCAAAATGGCTTTCTGTTCAAATGTTCATTGAAGCAGGTCAGTTGAAGTGTCATGGAGCACAGGATCAAAGACTTTTTCACTGATTTGCTCTCATGCTGTCATTTGCACAAGGGCAGTAGGGCTATAAAGAGTTTTCCTCCTCAAATAGAATTTCATGCCTATATAGCATTGGTACAAATAAGGTGTCAAGCTTTAGGGTCAGGACCATCTGCTAGACCTATAACAGACACTCTCTGTTAAACCCTCCCCAAAGCACAAGAGAAAGGGAATACGGGAGAGAGACTTAGGGATTAGAAAATAAGGCTAGAACAGCTTTAATGACAATAATAATTAAATGGAATATATATAAATATATATAAAACCAGTATTGAACCCAACACTCCCTGATGGCAATTACCTCACCATCACCATTGATGTTGTGGAGCTGGCACTGGAGAAGTCCCAGACTAGGCCCAGCAGCAGATGGGAACTGGATTCTGGAACTGGATTCAGGAACACACGGATTGGGATCGAAGGTAGAATGGACAGCTTCCTCCTTAGATACCAGTCATTGAAGGAGACAAACCCTCATGATCCCTCAGCTTTATACTGAATACGACATATATGGGATGGAATCTTTCATTGGTCAGTTTAGGGTCACCCATCCTATCTGCTCCTCCCTGCAGCTGCAGGCTTTTACTTTCTGCACCTGCAATGTGGTACACAAGATTTAGCAGTGATCTTGGTCTGCACACCAGTCCTTGGTAATAATGCTAAACATGGAGTGTTATAATTGCTAGAAGCAGACGCTGTCTACGAAAACATGCCATTAACTTTAGAAAGTGCAGTTAGTTAGCAGAGACTGAGCTGAAAAGCAAAATCACTGAACAGAATTAGGTCTGTTCTAACTCAAACAAGGACAGAAGGTAAGAGACAAATCAGGAGCAACCTGCAGCTGGATATGCCCAGCAATAATAACCATGAGAACCTATCATGGAGAGACTTCAAGAAAGGATTCACTATGCCTTTGTTGAGATGGAAGCACAGCCACACAGCACCAACACAAAGTTCAGTCTGAATCTGACAGTCTGTTTGCAGTTTGGTTTTCTCTGAAGCCTCAGGGAAACAAGTGTGATAGAATAGATACAGAGCTTAGGGCAAAGCTGGAACCCTTCTTTCACTTCGCAAAGCATCACCAGAGAGCAAGCATCAAGGAAAATAAGCACTGTGATGATCCATATATTAACTTCCTGCCCTTTGAGGTCAGCATTTATTAAACTATCCAGGACATTACATTCTCTGCACAGTCTCCAGCCATTTAGCAGAGTCTAGCAAAGGAAGCTAAAGCTCTAATGGGATGAAGTGTCAAAGAAAGCTTTTTATTTAAAGAAATAGAGAAGAGAAAAGAAAATGGATATTTTAACTTTTATCTTGGAGTTAGTTAATATTCACACTTAACTGCTGAACTGGCTAAATTCTTTTCTTTTCTTAAGGACCTTTATAAATTTCATCATTAATAAAATCAGACATTCAATTAGCAGGGAATTTCTGATTGCTAACTGAGATTTCCCCCCCAACAGTTTCTCTTTTTCACTCTTTCTAGTCTCTCTTTTTATTTTCCCCTCCTACCCCTGTGTCCCTCCTTCCTTGAAAAACCAGGGGAAAGTGAAAACTGACTCCATTAACCTCTGTCATTACCTAAATCCATCTCTTAATTAATATGAGTTAATATGATTAATCAAAATAATGAGACAAACCTATTAAATTAGGGTGTTTAAATTACAAATGGAAGTGGTAAATGCAAAGGGGCTGATAACGAATAGCTGCAGTCAGAGACAGGGCTAGCTCTTGAAATGATATGTGACAATCAGCAGAGAGAATCGAGAATGAGGGGAAATCAGCAAGATCCATGTGAGAAAAATATTCTAGATGCACAGAGAATAATTTTGTTTAAATGCCTAGCAGCATTTGGAGGATCAGGTATGATAAATGAATATTTTAATCCCTTTCATGGTGGAATATAATATAGATAACAATATGACCATCAAATCTTTCAGTTTGCAGTTAGCTTCCATAGGGTTGGATGGTGCAGATTTTGCCCAGGTAGCAGTCCCCACTAGCAGTTTGCTGGGTACACTGAAGCATTTGTTAGTCATATTAACACTACCCCACGGAGACAAGATTGGACAGCTTATACATTTCTATACTGGAGGCACACAGTCTGAGCAAAAGCCTGCAGTCACAATACTCCATCTCCAATACTGACTTTTTTTGTGACCTCAGGCGAGCACCACGAAACTCCTATGTCTTGCTTGGCTGATTCAGATACAGCATTCCTAACCATAGTTCCATATTTTCTCTAAACTAGAATCTTGAAATCTGGCAAGTTCTGTCACTACAGTCCTCTGAGTGATGAAGGGAAGTTATGCCAACAGTGACCTTTCCCCAAGAACTCACTGACAGTCAGTTTCTTGTTGGATTTTCATCATTCAAATACCTGTTTGAACTACAGTGCTGAAATCTGTTTAACTCCCTTGTTATAGACCACCAATTAAAGTAGAAATAATGCCTCTATCATAGGTCGTTGAAACAGCAAAAGTGATATTAATTCTGGGAGGTGATTACGTGGGGTGTGAAGTCTTCCCTTTGGAGAAATCCATTAGCAGTTTCTATTTCAAACTATCAGCAAAGGAAATAAACGTAGCACAGAAGTGATGCAGATAGAAAACTGCACTACAAACTGCTGCCCAAAACAGTTAGACATCAAACAGGAGGAGGTGAAGGTGTTAATAAATATTTTTCAGGCACAAGGAACTCCTTAAACTAAAAAGAAGTGGGGAGAAAACAACCGTGTAGATAGAACATTTCAAGAACAACCCCATCCTTTGTATCTTTAGTACATCATTTGTCATCTCTATATAAAGTTGAGAGCACACTAAAGGCTGTGGGTATAATAAAACATATAATTAGTGAAGACACCTTGCAATATATGACTTATAGGCCACTTTAACTGCCTATTGCAGCCCAAAAAGGTTGCAATTGGCCAGGAAGTGCTCAAAATAGCAAAAGAAACCTTTCTCTCCATGGCACTGTACTGAAGTAACAGCACGAGGACATTAGGATAAAAACAACAGAAAAAGAAAGATACATCCAGGAACTCAGCAAGGGAGGAATAAGCTCAGAGATGGTTGTTTAGTTAGCCAGGAGAGATGAGAGTAGCAGGAGAAGGCACAAGAACCTTGTATTCATAGCCTCAAAACACCCCTTCTTAGCTGGCTTTAGGCTGAGTTTTAAAAGGGATTGGTGAGGTTATGGCTGGCAGCATTATTTTGTGAGCACTGGTGCCTATCTTTTGGCATCTCAGAAGATGCTGTGGAAACCCAAGGAAAAGAGTGCTGAAGTACCTAAGAAGGGACTTCATTATTAATTATAATCTCATATTAGGCATTATGCTTTACCTACTTGGCCCAGCTTTCTAGCTTTGTCACTGAAACAAAGGTGTGATGATATTTCTTCAGGAAGCACAATTTTGCAAGTCAGCAATACCCAATTAATAATGTCATGAACACATATAAAATGACAGGAAGATAAAAAAGGGAACAGAGGAAAATTTAGAGAGTAGCAACAAACTGCAGTTGAGTCATTGTTGCCCTTTCCTTTTAGAACTTCAACATCTTATATTAATGACTTCAAAAGAAGACATGAGTGTTGAGAGTGATGAAAAACATTCAAAGGAGCTTGGTAAAGAAGTTTGGAAAGAGTATTTCCAGCACACCATTTGGAAAGGCACAAGTATTTGGAGGTTGAGGGGCTGAAAGGTAGTAGGATGAAAAAAACAGCTTATCACAGATACTTTGTGCTTAGAGGAATGATCAGAAGCTACCAGAGTGTATAGTACAACTGGTGTCAGCCAAACACAAAGTGTTTTTCAGTTGAGGGGAAAGTGGAAAAGGTTGCTGTTGCTCAGTAAAAAAAAATGGCAAACTTGAAAAGGTTGAATACAGATGCTGTGATCAATTCCCACCCCTTTTGTTTCCTTAGAAAAACAACTTCAATGTCAGATTTTCAGACTTACAAAACCTCTACTATTTTGTGCTCAACCTGGAGAACAGAGAGATGAGATGTTAAATTTCAGTTTAAACTTCAGAGTTACAAGATCTAAAGCTGGAGTCAGAAGGTAGGATTATACTTCCCTTCCTGATATGTTCAAAAATTTTCCAAAAATTCTGCAGTTTCTTTGCTAAAGCTGCACCACACAGCTGGCACTGACTGACCTGCTATCCAAAGACATGAAGAGCAATCTGGAGAAAGAGCAGCTTTGTGTAGCTGCTAGTCTTGCCATCCTATCTAGTCCCTGAGAGTCCAGCTACATTCCCTCTATTTCCTCAACTGGCAATAGAAGATTGTGCTGCGGATACATTTAACTATTATATGGATGATGGACAAGCCACAGAAAGATCCATGCCTGTCTCCTGTAAGTCTCCTGGCATTGCAAGCCCCACCACGAGTACAAAACAGTTGGTCAGGAAACTCAGAAAAATCTTGTAGTACATCCAGGGGTGTCTCTCAGGGAAAGGGAAACATCTCAGAGCCAGTTTTACTCCTTTGGAGTTATTACTTCTAGGAGTGCAAGAGGACCCCCTCTGCAGCCATTTCTTTAGGCTCTTTGATTGCAAGTCACTGCAGTAGCTTCTAGTTATCTAATGGTCTGTTCCAGCCCTGGCATTTTTTTGCCAAGACTACTGTCAAGGGGGCCAGTCAGTGCCAGCTGTGATTCTCGTCCAGATGTCCACTGGCAATAGAGTGGGACAAACTCAGTCCTAAGGCCAAACAGCTATTCAAGAATGCTTTCCAAACAGTAGTGGAGCTGGATGAAAACCAGTGCTGTAGAAGTGACCTTACAAATTACATGAAGCAATACCAAGTTTCTGGAAGGAAAAAAGTCCTTCCAGTTACAAGCAAGCACAACAACAATTCTAGGAAGTGGACCATGGTGAATCAAAGATCTATTCAGATCTCCTTTGATAGCACTGATTAGCAGCTCTGGTCCAAGTAAGCAGAGAGGGGAAAGGACCATGTATCTGAAACAAACAGCCCTAGGAAGCTCCCAGACGATGGCATGGAAAACAGGAAAAGCAGACCAAAGGTAGTGGCTGGTCTTGCTTCCATGCAGGCCAAAATCCCAAAGATCATGTCTACACATGAAAGAATCACACAATAATCAACAGCTCCACAACTCTTTCATAAGGAAAGGAAACAGGCAAAGGAAATGGTGTGTGGCATTTTGCAAGCATGCATTGCATTCAGGAGAGAATGATGCAAAACTGCCAATCCTCCTATGATTCCAAGTAAAATTATCTCGGTTGCCATCCGCTGCAGTCTACGTATGGAAGACACTTGTAAGAACTCAAAAGACAGACACGGCTTAAGCAGTTGCCACAAATCTGTGTATGTTTCAGCAACTATCTAATTATCTCCGTAACATTTTCCTCTCTTCCTATTTGTCAGCACCTAGTTCATGGAACTGTTCATGGTTGGTTGGTTGGTTATTTTCCTTCTGTCTTTTGCATAACTAGCTTTGTTGAGAAATACTAAATTGGTTGAAATCTACGTTTTGCAGGAACTCACTGTCCTGAGGAAACCTTTGCCAGATAAGGCTCCCTAATTTGCATCGGGCAACACAGAAGCCTGCATATAGAAAGAAACCTACATGGGATATGAGGGATTTGGGCTCAAGTTCCCAGTCTACTTTTCTGGACCTGAGACTTGAACTTGGCTCTTCCCCAGCATAGCTAAATGCCTTGATTGCTGTAATTCCGTCTTCTGGGATCAATCTATCCTGTTGGAAGTTTTTCACTCCATGTGAATTAATAAGTGCTTCTTTGGCAAGGGCTCATCCCTACAGCTGCTACAGCACTAGCCTGTGGAAAAGTCCAGCTCAGATTTGCTCCAGTAAATATTCGCAGTATCCCACACAAGAACCCTGACCACCTGCATACTGTCTATCCAAAAGCCAAAGATTTTTCTTTTCCTCTGACAAAGCATCACAGAGTACTGATTTAATCACATGTGGAATAGAAAAAAATACGAATCATGAAATAATGGATTTAAGAAAATGAAACATTGAGAAAAAGTCTTAGTCCACAGAGACTATGGTAGGCTTTGCTTTCTGCCACAGACACATCACTTTCCTTGCCAACTGTAGTTGCTCTGGGCAGGTTCATTAGCAAACAGCAAGAAAGAGCTGCCATTTCTTCCAGCCAAATTAAGATGAAAGAGGAAGGCCAATGGAAGTAGAATGATCTGAGAAAGGCTTAAACATTAATGTTATTAAATCAGTGGTAGTGCCATTACAGAGAAAGAAGGCAGGGGTAAAGGGCACAAAGCGGCTGCAAGGGTCACTGACCCTGGCCACAACCACTGTGAGAATGCAGGGGTACTGCCAGGAAAGTAGCACTAGTATTCACAACAGGATTGGCTCTTGCCTCAGCTCAGTGAGTCCAGCTCCATTGGAAGCACAAAAAGGAGGAAAGGACGTAAGCCCACATCCATTATGAGAAAAAAACAGGATGGTGCTGCAATTCTTTCGGCAAGACACATAAGCCTCTGGGTTTTCAAAACAGCAGCTCTGGCTGCAAATTGTTTTGCTTAGTCTCCTGAAATCTTCTAATAGGAAATCTTACTATACAGACTTCTTCTCAGCCTCCTCATAGCGTTCTTTCTGCTTCCTGTATCTCAAATCTTCTTGTGCTTGTTGGCTCTTCCTCATGTTTGTCTATTAATTTTTAGCCAAAGTCTCTGAGTATTTCCAATATTTCCCTTCTTTGATCTGGAAACCCATAGGTGCAAGAAAAGAGGACACAGCAGAGATTTTTCATACTTGGACCTACTGAGATTTCCTTAGCACTCTTTTCATTTTCCACAGCTTCCCATATTGACTCTTCACAGAATCACAGAATGTTAAGGGTTGGAAGGGACCTCGAAAGACCATCTAGTCAACCCCCCCTGCCAGAGCAGGACCATCTAGAGCGGGTCACATAGGAACACGTCCAGCCAGGTTTTAAATGTCTCCAGAGAAGGAGACTCCACAACCCCTCTGGGCAGCCTGTTCCAGTGCTTCACCACCCTCACAGTGAAAAAGTTTTTCTTTATGTTTCTGTGGAACCTCTTATGCTCCAATTTGCACCCGTTGCCCCTTATCCTATCATTGGACATAACAGAGAAGAGTCTGGCTCCATCCTTCTGACACTCACCCTTTACGTATTTATAAACATTAATGAGGTCACCCCTCAGTCTCCTCTTCTCCAAGCTAAAGAGACCCAGCTCCCTCAGCCTTTCCTCATAAAGGAGATGTTCCACTCCCTTAATCATCTTTGTGGCTCTGTGCTGGACTCTATCAAGCAGTTCCCTGTCCTTCTTGAACTGAGGGGCCCAGAACTGGACACAATATTCAAGATGTGGCCTCACCAGGGCAGAGTAGAGGGGGAGGAGAACCTCTCTCGACCCACTAACCTCACCCCTTCTAATACACCCCAGGATGCCATTGGCCTTCTTGGCCACAAGGGCACAATGCTGGCTCATGGTCAACCTGCTGTTCACCTGGAACTTTCTTTACTCTTAACAGTAAAGAAAGCCAGAAATAGCCTACCTGCATTTTAGGTAGAGGAAGAGAGATCTAGAGCAGTATGGACCAAGAAAAGTCTTCAGAACTGTCAAGAGCTCTAGGTATAGGTTGAGGGGCCAGAAAATGAGACTGAGATACACAGCAGGTTGTCCTGACTCAACAAGCTGACTGAAGGTGGCAGGTTGGAAATACAGCCTAAGCTGTTAACAGCAGACTTCTCATGGGCCAGAAACACACTCATGGCTTGTGAGTACAAGATGGAAGAATAATGTGTTCTTGCAAGTTATATACATATATAAAGAGAGAGAGAGTGTGCATGCATATACACAGTGCATCACCTGGTCAGCCAGTTTGTTCTTTTGGAGTACTGGCACAAAGAGACACAGCAGGGTTTTGTACAGCCTCAGTATGACACAAAGACAAAGATGATGTTTAGTCAACGGGAATCTCTTCAGCATGTTGTTCACTTCAGAGTCATACTTACGTGCAGTAAGACCATGCAGATGCCCTCCTTTATATTTCTGGCCACAGAATTACACTTTGAGCACAATGGTAATGAATTTAAATGACTCTTTCATTAAGGAACTGGACAGATGCTGAGGCTATGCAAGCAAAAAAATATCCTTGCTAATCTTTCCACTATTTAATCATTCTTCTGTTGAAAGAAATGTATCTTATTTTTAATCTAAACTACACTAGCAGTTTTAACATAAACTGCTCTAGCTTCCAGATATTGGTTCTTGTGGCTGTGAAAGAGTGCTCTTGTCAGGGTGGGGAAAAACATGCACCTGGAATTTTTTTTCTCTGTGAAGTTACTTCTACACTAAGTCACTTCTCAATATTTTTGAAATTAAACAAACTGAGCTCCATTTGCTCATTCCAAGTCATCTTGGTTCTTCTGCTGTGCTCACTTCAATTTCTATATTTTCCTTTAAAAGCTCTATACTAGAGCTACATGCTATATTCTACTAGCAGTCTGTCAATGCCATATGTGTAGCTTAAAAATCACTCCCACTTCCTGCTTCTGAGGTCAGCTCAAAGGAATGCAGTAGCCTTTTTTTCAATATATAGCTACAAGACCTAGAGTACTTGTTCTCAAGTGTATTACTCCATATATGACTAATACATGCTTTGTTAGACTTAGCTTTTCTCATTATGCTAATCACTTCATATAAAGTTTTCTTATTATTTATTACCTTATCTTGTGACATTGCAAATCTTCAAACTCAGCTATAGTTTACAGTTACTTCCAAATCATGGACAAACTTGTTGAATAGCATTGAGCTTGACATCAATTCTTGCCAAATCTCCATGATATTCTCTCTTTCAGCAATACTTCCCACGAATTATGCCTCTGTGCTATCTTAGCTAAACAGTACTTAATCCATTTAACAGATACTTTACTGATATCGTGCAATACTAAAATTCTAGTCAAACTATCAGGCAGTACTAAGTCAAATGCTTTATGAAAGTATAAGTACATCACATCTAAACAATTACCTTTAACAATCCATTCTCTGAGATAACATTCTTGAGATCAAGTTTGCTTGACAAGACCTGGTTTCCATAAAGCTATGCTGACTGGCATTAATTATATATCTATTCTTTAGCAACTGTCTTCCATATCAGATTTTCCATTACTCTCTTGTTCTCTTTTGACTCCTGGCATAAAAAAGCAGGGCAGGATGCAGTCACAGCATGGTTGAGAATGGGAGAAGCACAGGAGAAGATATGTGTAGTGATGTAGTCACTCCCAAAGGCACCACCAAACAGTACTAATAGGAAATTTCAGCCCTCCTAGCTGGCTTCCATTCCACATCCAAGGTGAATCTTCTCCAGGTGATCTCACAGTCCTTGAAATACTGAAGAAATCCCCAAATGGAACAAAAGCTAATGTCTGTAATTCAGAGATTTCCTAAGACCCTTGATTTGCTGATTTTAAAGGATTTTCTTATTTTGGTTGATGTTTAACACACCTTTGTGCTAACTAATGGACTGGAAAGGCCTGTGGATCCTTGTGTGTGATAGACAAACACATTGTCCTTTTCGGACATAGGGCAAAAATATTTTTGCATATGTCAGGTTCTGCAGAGGTTAAATAAACTACACAAGACTCAGCAGGATTTTTGTCTAGTACGTACAGCTTTGGAAGTCTCTTCCCACCATGGGTTAGATTATGTGATCTTCAACAAACAGAGAAGCCTGCCCATAAGAGATTCAATTGGTTTACATAAAAAAGTAAAGGCAAAAATCACAGAGCCAGAGAACAGAAAAGGGATTTCAACTCCGAAGCTTTGTAAAACCTTTCAAGTTTTAAGCCAGCAAATGAGAACTGATAAACTAGTATGACCTTGCAACAATCATGTGGCCCAGTTCTATGCCTTGGGGCCCTCATCAGTCAGCTCAGGACTTAAGACTCTGAACCAGCTTATAGGACAGCAAGACATTTTAAAACATAGTTAAATACTTTGGGGTGCTCTTACAAAGGTGCTACGGGACTGCAGGGTGTTGGGGTTCATGCGCCAGACAAAGAGTTTGCTGCCAGATTCACCCCCTGAACACAGACCTATACTCTGGACACTAATCTCTTACAATTTCCTGGTTTCAGAGGGGCCTTGAAACTATGAAAACTGGTGTCATCAGGTGGCTTCTGCAGGAAGCCTGAAGCTACCAGCCTGCCTTTCCCTCTTCTCAGTGCTGTAGTCTCCGCAGCTTTCGGCAGTTTCCTCAAGGAATTCAGGATTTATATCAAAAAAAGAACTACTCTGCTGCAGCTAGATACTCAGCATTTTCATGTCCATCTGTTACTATATGTCTATACAGAAAGGGTTCAGAAACAAAAACCTTCCACTGAGGCACAAAGCAATAGAAATAGTGGACAGGGCTACTTTGACAAGTTACACAAGTCATTCACGATCTTGCTTGCGTTTGCAGCTTCTCTGTAAGCACCTATGAGTACATGCTCTTTAATGCACAAAGTAACAACGGCTAAGCCTCTTTCTTACTAACATGTCAGCGATTTTTCACACTCTCCACTAGTGTCCAGGGATGTACTTGTTTCCCAGTGTCTCTAGACTCCCTCACAAACCACCAAGCATGTCAGATCTGAGAAGCCAAAGAGTACATAGAGCCAGCACTGAGCTTAGCCCTTCTCCCAGCACAAGCAGGAACGTCAGTGTTCTGAGCTGCACTGTCTGGTCAACATCACTGAAGACAGAGCATCAGTTATGGAACCTAAGCACCCAACATTTTTTCATGCAATAAAAAGACCTTTTTTTCCAGCATATTTTATGTAAGCTTGTCTTCTACATAACCTTCTCTGGTGTGAAGCAAAGGCCTAATCAGTTCCTTATCTCAGAAATCAAACTGTATTCCAGGATTCCCTTGCCAGCTTGTCTAACATGACCATCCATGAGTAACTCATCCTGCCTCGCCAGGGTGCTTACTGCTGCACACTAAACTGATGGCAGCAGGCAGACTAGGACTTCCCTACATCTCTATTAAGCCAAATGGTGGTCTTTAATGGAGGCAATCCACAAGATGGTGATTTCAAGTCTCCACTGTACCTTTCAGTGTGCACTGGTCCCCAGAGTAGTCAACGTTCATTTGTTTTGTTAAATTCAGACACAGTACAGAATCAGGCCCTCCAAACCATCTTCCTGTAGAGAGACAGGAGTCACATGGGCCAGACTCAGATCAGCAACTGGCACATCTGTTTCTGTGAGTCTGTGCCACGATTGCCATGGAATACTTGTGTAGTTCCTTCACTCCCTTTGGAGTCTGGACTGCTCTTCACTGCATCTGCCATTCTCAGACAAAAAGGAAGATTGTTTAAAGATGTGACTTTGAAAGGCTCCTCCAGATTTATAAGGAATTTTTAACTGCAGCATCAAAACAAGTAGGCACCAAAGAAATTGGCAGGAGGCTGTGGTATGCTGAGGGATGACAGTGACCAAGGACAGCACCCAAGTACCGGGTGGGGTGACATGAAAAACTTCCCCAGGAAGACGCACTATCTCGTTCAGCTTCTCTCCTTCCTGTCGCCGGGTAGGTAAGAAAATAAAAGTCTAAGGCTGCGGCCGGAGCCTGCAGCACTACTGCAGCCCGGGCGCGATGGCTACGACGCGACGCCGCAGGGAGCAGGGCAGCATCAGCACACGTCCTAGAAGGTGACGAACCCCCAGCGCAGGGGCAGTCAGTAGCTCTCGGCGTTCCCTTCCACCAGCCCTGCCTCTAACCCGACTCTCAGCAAGGTAAGGGAAGCTCCACCAGGGGACAGTCATTGAGGGAAGTGTCCCCTTCCCCCGCTCCGCGGCTCTACCGAGGAGTCGCAGCAGCCGGCCCGGGCGTGCGGGCGAGAGGTGCAGCCGGTGCAGCCGGCCCCGCTGAGCCCCGCGCCGCCCGAACCGTGAGGTTCTGGTGCCCCTCTGTGGCCAGCAGCTGGAACAGCAGGACCCCGGCCTGCGGGCGGAGCGACCGTTTTCGGCCCCGAGACTTTCCTGTTGGAACGAGCGATTTGGAGCCTCTCCGAGAAGCTTTAGAGCAAGGGAGATCTCCCGTTTCTCCTCATGAGCAGAAGTGCAGAGCCGTAAGTTTGCTCTGTTTCCAAGCACAGGCGAGAGTAAAAATGGCAATGAAGGATACTTGTTATTTGGGAGAAAAGGCTTCAGCAACTCTGTCTTTTATGAAGGGTGATTGAAGGCTCCCTGTCTCTCCGCTCGACTCCTCCGAAGAGCTCTCCCACACGAAAGACAGCAAAGGAAGCCCGCTTTTGCCCTGGGAGAGGAAAGGGAGGGGAGAACATCTTTTGTGAATGAGAGGCGTTTATTTGTCATAAGATCAAGAACCACCAGCCTGATTTCCTTCAAACCCTTCTTTAAACACACATAGAGGAAAAACTTAAGGGAGAGCAGTATATTTTCGTAAATTTTGCTGACTGAATAGGTAACTGAAAATTGCTCCAGGCATTAAATGAGTCAATTCAAAGAGAGCTGGGGGGGGGGGGACATCAATGATACATAGTCACTGCCTAGAAGCACTAAGTCACTCGACAAAAGAAGAGCACGGAAGGAAGGAAGGAAGAGGGGGCTCCAGTACAAGGCAGGCACCTCAGGTGTAGGGGTAGAGACATTTTAGTGTGAAGCAGAGGGACAGCCATCCATGTGCTGGGATTACTCCATGCATATTCACTGCTGGGACCTGCTATGAGCTCTTTCGCACTACAGATTTATGGAGAGAGAGAAAATAAAGCTAAATTCAGCTAGTTGTAATATTCAAGAGGATGACCTGGCAGGTAACACAAATCAAAGGAGAATGCATGCTACATATTAAGAAAACCTGAGCAGGTTCTCTCTCCCTTGGTATGCATCAGTTTAATCCTATTTATGAATAGCTGAACAGACACTGAAGAAAAAAAGTCCTGGGCTGGTTTTATAAGCTGGGTCTTTGCAGCATTTGTACCATTTATTACCTGAATCCCTACACCCTAATGGTAATCTAATTTATAGCCAAACCAAGGCTTTTAACGTCCAACAGGATTCCTAAGTCTGTTCTGATGCTCAGGAGGTGGGGGGGGAAGGTTTTAAAAAACGCAGAATTAGCCTAGAAGAAAACACACTCATCTCCAGGCAGAAAGACTATAATGACATTACAAACACCTACCTTCCAGCAATAGTAGGAATGATACTACATTTTTACTCTTTTCAGAGTAATATCTATACATGTAACCTAGTCAGTACCTGGTCCTTTCATCAGCCAACAGCCACTACTGCTGTCACAAGACATGTAGAATAAGCTACCACATCAACACTTTAAACTTATGTTGGACTGTAAACTAGAGCAGCTGAAGTGCAGAAGCATATTCCCTTTTGAATTTAAAAAAATAATTTGTTTACAATTCAACTTGAAAAGAATAAGCAGTACAGGTTCTTGACACTCCAAGTCAAACCATTAAATCCATATAACCCACTGCCCAAACTTCTAGAATTATGGCTTGTTAAAACAAGAACCTTATTTTGACAACAGTAGCCTTTTTACTTAGTACAAGGAGATGTTTTGTTTATTCAACTAGTTCAGTTCAAAGACTTGTTCGCTGAAAGCTAAGAAATCAACCGGGAGTTGAAAAACCAGGAAAGCTCATTTTTCTTTTACAAAGCGTTAAGAAAAATAAGGTCTGAGAGTGTAAAACAAGCTAGTTTAAAATACTGTAAGACATGAACAAACAGAAACAATCTGTTCATTTCCCTAAGTATAGATGGATTTTTTAGACTCAGAGTTCATTAAAAATTATTTTCTTAAGCATTAAGTAAAACTACATTCAACAGTCTGGATAGATAACTAATAAAAAAAAATTTAAGCTATTTGTGCATTGTAATTGAATTCCAATTTCAATCCAGTTAGAACTTGACACAAATTAATCTTCTGATAAAAATTAACCCATGATTTTCTAGTATAATAAAACATAAAAATTCAGATCCTAAATGTGTGCACATTAAACTACACTATTGCTTGATTCAAACTGGTACAGGTATAGTATATCCTCCCAGTCAAGAGTAATATCATACTTAGCATACCGGCATGTATGTTTTTGCCAAAAAAGACAGTAATGGTGAACACTGAAATAAAATTAGGATTTCCTTAGCAATTTAAAATTTAAAATTGCATGACAAGATTAAAATAGATAAAAGACCACATTTCCTGCTTCTCAGTTAAGTCTTCAATCTGAATCCATATATCCTTGCAAATTCCTGGAGTGGAAATAAAATTGGACAAAGAAATTGGATTTTAGCTAAATTTGTTAATCCAAAGAACAAGAGGATTAATTTGATGGATTACATTAATCTTCCTGGAATTACATGGTGCTCAACTGTGAGAAAATTCTTAATTTGCAATGGATTTTCAAACTCTTGCTCAAGGAAACAGAAGTCTAGTTAGAAAAGCAGATAGAGACCATTTCTTTTCCTTACTCCAGACAAATGAGAAATCTTACTAAGTACCAGCACTCTGTCTGATCATTGGCACACAGGAAAGACAAGGACATACTTCTGGTCTTAGCTTTATGCACATAAATACATTGGAAATTAAGCTTTTGATGCCTAATAGGCTTATCTCACAGACTGCTACAGTTAAAAAAGATTCCTTGAAATCAGTTAAATGCACTTTTCAGATAGGTGTCACTTTAAAAACAAACAAACAAACAAACAAACAAACAAACCCAAAAAAAAACATGTTATGGCTAAACAGTAAAAATACCATCATGCAACTCAAAAAGACATGATTTTGACTAAACAAAGAAAAAAAACATAAGATACTGCATTTTTCAATTGTACTGAAAATTTATAAATTATACATTTTTAAGACTAGATAGAGTCTAAGACAGGATAGAGTGAAGATCCACTTTCCAAAAATGTATTCATTCTGAACCCTCAACTGTCAAACCTTTACTAGCCAACAAGTTGAGTGCTGCTATTTTTGCTCAGTTTAGGAATTAGTGTTTTAGATCATAGTGTTCTAATGAAAGGTTTGATACCTCATTTACAACCAGATGGAAATATTAATTTCAAAGAATTGTTATTTTTGTGTCCAAACTCTTATCTGCTATCAGAAATAATTTTCATTTCTCTATAGACTTCAGCAAGAGTGAAAAGGAAACATCCACCCTAACAAAGGCAGGGGACCTTGAGAATCAAGCAGTGGGCATCTAAGTAATAAAAGTTTAATTTTGTTTGGGGGCATCAATCTTACTAGTTTACTCATGTTGCTCCTCAATGTGCTGTATCTGCTCTAGAGAAAAAGCTGTGTTTTGAACCTGTTGAAGGTAGCAAGAAGTCCCACTACCTCCTTCAAGGTCTGCAGCTTATGCACTTAGCGCACACAACACTGCCTTGCATGATGCCAAGCACCCTGTCAGCACAAGGCCATAATTGCAGAAATAACAGAAAACTATCTCTCCTTGAGGTAGTTCTAAGACAAAACCATTAATGTGCCAGAGAAACAGTATCGTAGTAGCTACTTTTCAGGCATACTGGATTTTACGTCATTCTTTGTCTGAATTCATGACAACAAAGAGTTTAGTTGCATTGGTTCATGACAGACCTTAGGGCATCCCCAGCAGACAGTGGTCCACCCTGGATTTCATACAAGCTGAAACAATGAGTGCACATCAGCTCAGAAAATCAGGCAACTTCTTCAGAGCCCAGCAGATTCAAGAACGCCAAGGGCCCAGGCTTGGGGTAGCATAATCAAAAAGTTTTTACTGATAGTGACACCCAATCAAAACAGTTTGGATATGACTGCTCTATAAAAACAGACACTCAATATCCCTCACTGGAGCCATTTACCTTTACTGCAGACTCCAGATTCTTCACCTAGGGACTCCTTTGTCCATATTATTTATGTGCAAGCATAAGCTGATGCTTAACAAAAGCCTAAATATATTTGTTTGCGCTACTTCATTAGCAGTTGCATTGAAAGTGTGATTGCTGGCAACTTTTCCCTGTCTTCTGAAGACTAATCTCATGCTGTTAGTCTTTAAGACATTTTTCTCTCTTTGAGTTTTTTGTCCAAATGAGATGAAAACCTGACTAGGTGTAGTGATATCCTCAGCGAATACCATCCTTCTAATCTACTGAATAATCTATTGTTTCTTTCCCTTATAACCCTCTTACATTATGAGGGTTTATTTTCCTCCTGTTCTTTACCCCAATTCTGTATGTTTACAAGCCTCATCTTTTCA
This sequence comes from Actenoides lindsayi, assembly GCA_025331215.1. Lineage (NCBI taxonomy): Eukaryota > Metazoa > Chordata > Aves > Coraciiformes > Alcedinidae > Actenoides > Actenoides lindsayi. The sequence goes on from WTSP01018708.1 coordinate 98,071, forward strand.
CTATGTTTCAGCAGTTCCTTCTCAATTTGGGGTGTAAAATTTGTGAGCAAGTTTCTGTTGAACAATTTACACTACTTTGCACAATCTTCTCTCAAGGGGTGACTGATCCATCCAGTCTCAATTCGACAGGTCTGTAAGATTCTCTTGACTCCTTCACAGGTAACTTAGTACTTCCTCCCACTGTGTCATCACTAACTTTTTTCAGTTCCATTGATCTGATGACAGGAACATTGATCTGTCAAGCAAATGTCCCATAAACAGTTTAAGAACAGTAGGGTTTGTCCTGTTGTATAAACTAGAAATGGTGCATCTGCCCAAGAGAATTTGTTGGTTAGGAAGTTCGAGAATTGATTTTGCATTATATAGTTAGATTTGTTGAAAGGCAAGAAAGATTCATCTATGGTCAGGTCTACTAACATTTTATGGGCTGCTTTTTGTGTGTGCTCTTCTGATTGATGTGCATTTGCTGTTTCCCAGATAGAAAAGATACTCTCTTGGGGTGGTGGTTCTGGGTATAATCCACTCTGGACACCTGCCAGTTGCTATATTGGAGGAATTTTCTCTCTCAGGGTTCAAACAAGTGAACAGAACACATTTGACAACAAGAAATCATTTTTGTCCCATATTTACAATGCAGAAATTATCAAAGATAGGGTAGTCATTGTGAAAAACCTTTATGGGACAGATTTAGGCAGTGATCTTGGGCTAGCATGGCATTTCCTTAGAGAAGAATAGAAAGTATAGCCAGCCTGTTATTTCACTGACCATACTTTGCTCTCTGAAACCAAATCAATAATTACAGATGGATTAAATGCACTTGCAACTCTCTATTTCAGAATTCAACTTGGGACATGACAGTATTCCCAGATGGCAACATCCCGTGGAGAAAAATAAAAATCAATGGATATGACCTTTCTGGCCTCTATTAAAGGACACTGCCTCGTTGCATTCTGCATTTTAAATTTAATTTTGCAATAAAGTTAATTTTTTAAATGGCATTCTTTCTGAGACTATGGGGAATTATGGGACTGCTTTGCTTATTCTCCCTTGGGAGTCTCAGACTGAGCTGCCATGTTCTAAATAATTTCTCACAGCAAGGCCCTATTAATCACTCAGGGCTTTGCACAGCTGGGCATCATGTTCTCCATTGACAATTCCATATATTTTTACAGGGCTCAAAGGATCTTCAAGTGCTTTGAAAACTATGTAACAAATCATCCTTTTCTCATAGAAATCAACTCACATATAAACTATAACAGCTTTCAGGGTAAGAGCCAGTATCTTCAGTGGTTCTGTAATGACTGGACCCATGTGGTCATGGCTCATCCCTGTGGTTTCACCTCCTCTGCATGAGTAAGTAAATCAAAAGAGCAACTAAACCACATATTTCCACCTCACTGGATGTGTATAACCCACCTGGAGAGAGGATGAGGAATTATCTTCCCCTTCTAAAAACAAGCAGGAAACACAGCTTTTTAAATTGTTTAAAATACAGGCAGATGAGAATGGCAGCAAAACAAAAGCTCCATAGATCCATTTCAGGACTCCAAGACAACACAGCATCCTTCACATCCTTCCATGAAAGACCCACCACCAAGTTCCCTGGCTGCCTTCTGTCTGCTCAACACCAGTTCTCCTTGGAAGACAGAGTGCCACGACACACAGGAGCCCTCCATATGTTCTTTGCTTCTGACTTTATAAGGCACAGATACTACTGAGCCTCAGGAATCAGCTCACCCCATGACAGAAGCTGGTGAGATGTGATGTGTACTAAACAGCTGTACAACAGCCATATATAGTGATGCTGAGATGAAGCTGTAGCTACAGAAGCACTGCTAGGGAAGTAGAATGACTTCACATGACTCCATATCTGCCCCTAGGTTTCTCCTCAGCTTAGGGAGAAGAAAATTGCCTGAAACACTCATCACATACTTGAGAGTTAGAAACACTTCCTGATGATCATTTCTGCATATCCTTGCCCAGATTTTAATTTTTCTTTTTGATGAGAAAAAAAGAAAGTATTAAAATTACATCTCTTTCTGTTATGTTCATTTACAGATGAAGTAGCATGGACCAATAGATGAGTGGCAGTATTTCCTACTGGTTAGAAGTCTGTAAGCCACCTTCCTTACTGAGGGAATATCAGCTGTTGTCTACTTCACAAGGTTGCTAGCTTACAAGGATCTGCAAGGATGCAACCTGCATATCAGAGAGCCAGTAGCAAACTCTGGCCTCTTTGACTTCGGAAGGGGAGGTCCAGTTCACTTCTTGTGGAAGAGCTCAGTGCCTCAGTGCTCTCAGTAGGCTGAGGAAGCAAAACTGCAGAGAAACTGCAGAGACTTACATGCCACACATGGAATGCAGGCTTGTGTTAGTCTTAGGCAGACTAACACCGCTGGGGAACAGCAGAGCAGACCATTTAATATAGGCTACAGATGGTATTTCTCCTGCTCAGGGCAGAAATAAAATGGCTCTATAGTTGGGGTATGCAGGAGTTATCATTCTTTGTCCCTGTAGCAAGTGCATTAATAATACATTAGGTGAGTCTCAAGGCTGCATACTCTAGTGTCCTCCACCTGTGTTTAATTTCTTTTAAGAAGAGCAATGCCACATCCTGAACAATGTTGTAGTATGGAAAATGTGTTAAATAATAGTATTGAACTCTAAAATAGTGTAAGAGTCTCCTCTCTGTTTGGGATTCAATATAATTTCCATTGCCCTGTCTATGGAGGTCACCTCCTTGTTATCAGTTCCTGCTAATTAAAAGATTAGGAGATCAGGAAAGTCACCCTGAGGAACCAGTTATTACTAGCACTAACAACAGCTGGAAAAGTAGTACAGACATGTGACTAAATGTTCTAAACCCCTTCCCTGTACACAGCTTTGAGGTATATCAGAAACTGCAAGGGACTGGACCCAAGACTTAGTATGATCCTTTTTAGCTCTATGGCCTATGAAATTCATTTCCACTCTTCTGGCGAATTTGCTGCCAACGATTTTTTACCAAGAACTGCTTTCCAAATGACCGGTATATGCAAGTCCATGTTTCCAGTAACAACCTTCATGCACACTACAAATTTATAATCTCAGTTCAATCTTCATAGGCACTTACACATGCACAATAAAGGCCACTTCTATCTAAGTGTTAGGTCACTGTTTGGCAGTAACAGGTTACCCTATGACACATTTTTCCTTTGCTTTTTCAAGTCAGCACTAGTTACTACGTGTTTAGACTTGATGGCTTCAGTACCATAATGGCAATGTTGTTTGTTCCTAGTGTTATAAAAGAGACCTCATGGGCCTCTGTTTTAGCACTTACGTGTTGGAGAAGTCCTGGTCTGCTGATGGTATTGCTCTCTCATACTGACCAGTGCCTCCTCTCTCTAGCCTTGCAGTTATTTCATTGATGGTATCACAATAGGGAGCAAGAGACAGGTTTTAGACATCAGTTAAGAGCTAGGACTCCCAAGGCAAAGTTTAGACAGCAATGGGTACCCCATGCATTTATAGTCTGTTTAATGATCTGAGCCTTCTCTTTTTCCTAACCAACTTTCCTCTCTGGATTTCCCAGTCACCTTGCCCAATTCAACATCCTACTCCGATTCTATGAGATTATTCCATGCAAAACAATAGCCCCTATGTTAAAGACTTCTCACAACATTAATCTTTCTTGAAAGTGCTTTGAGAACCATGGATAATAAGTACTATGAATTGCAAAATACATTAAGTGTTTTGGAATCATTTCCACATGACTTAGTTCACAGTGGGCCTTCTCTCAGACACCTACTGTAAAACACTTCTAGTCACAACCTATCTCAAAACAATTCTCAACATGAAACATCCTGTAGTGTTGCATGTTTCTACCACTCTCGCCCACAATTACAGAAACTTTCTAGCAGTGACACCTATGGCAAAAGAAATCAGTTTTCCCTGCTAGACCATGAGCAGTAACTCCAAAAACTCTTAGTAGCTATAAAAAGATTTCTGAAAATCACTTTCCACATAGAAATCAACTCACTGACACGAGAGAAGTTTCAAGTGCTCCAAGCAAAACCACTTATAAAAAAGCAGAGCTGAGCCTACCCAGCCATCTTCTGGGAGACCGGAAATAGGGCAGCATCTTAAAACCTCCTGGCAGCCTCTTGAAATCTGCACCATTCTGTGAGGCATGAAATACAGTTTGAAGACCTACAGGAAGCAACTTTGACAGCTTGAATAGAGCATGCACTCTGAACACTAAATTATGGTTTTCTCAAAGAAGATTAAGGAAATGCCTGAAGAGTCCTATCTTATAATCCAGTGATGTCCAAGATCATATATGATAATGCATGGCTATTTAATTTATAGACATTATAGGAGGTGGAATTTTACTGTGCCAAGAAGATCTGCTGTAGGCTAAACTCACCTTGTAGCGAAGCTTACAACAGTGGGAATAAAATTTAAAAGGATGCAAAAAGAATAATGGAAACATGCAAGCACAGCAGAAATAGATGGTGCCTTAGTGTAAGGAGTCTACCTTGAAACAACAGCAATAAAAACAGAGCAACAAAATTATGAGAGGCCCCACAATGTTTCCTTCTGATGAGTTTACCAAAGAGACAAGAGGATGCTCTCATGGCAATATAAAAATACTGAACAGTCCAGAGCAGGTAAGTGTGGCACTGTCTATATTCTCATAAGTGGCTTTCACAGCAATTTGAAAAATAATAACAAGAGTTCATAAATCCAAAGACAATTAAATCCTGCCCCTCCATTTTGCTACAAAATGTCAGAAACATAAACAGCTTAGCACAATTATTTCTATCACTATCCAAGATTGATTTTATTGTTCTCAATTTAAAGTTCTTTGAAACAACCAGACCTAAAGATGGACTGATTGTTCATCTTGCCCAAACTAAGAGTTTGGGCTGACAGCCTTCTTGGTAGAAAGACTGGCAATCTTTCATAATAAAGACCTTATGGCTGGATCCCCAAATTCAATAGCTGCAGCCACTGAACCAAAAGAATTTTGTTCTAGCAAAAACTGTCAAGCTAATAACTCTGGAGACTGAGGTGTCTCATCTACTCACAGAACAATTAAATTATAGAAGGCAGTGGGCAGATTTCTCCCAGATTTGCCTTTCAGATGTTACTCCAATAAAATCTCTGTTCTGAGGGATCTCTGCTGCAGTCAAGCTGGATTTTTTTCATGGCTGTGGATGAACCTGTCAATGGAAAAGGGCAATTAGTACAAATCCCCAGTTGCAGATGTGCAATGGGAACAGCTGTCTCAGCAAGAAAGACTGACATCCAAGACACTTTGCAAAAGGCAGAGAACAGGCAACAGATGGCAGCAATTTTCAGTCATCAGTGACTGGCTTGGACTTCTTTCTGGCTAACAACTGGGAATGGCTCAATTATCTGTCCAGTTCCCTCAGATTTCTGCATCTATCTAAAGTAGAGAGAATTGCACATTTGGTGACAGTTGTTTTTTAAATTACTTAATAAAACCAGGGCTAGTAACAGCACTCGATTTCCAACAAGTTCAGTGGGAGAGCAAGGATGCTTAGCTGCTCCAGTGGCCAGATTGGTGATGTACATGTTCAGTTAAACGGCCCAGGTTTTTCAATGGGGTTCTGACTTTCTATCGTGAGTCTGACAGAGCTACAAGAGACCAGCAACCAGATGATTCAGCCTCCAGCAAACATGCAGAAAATTCTTCATTCCTCATTTTGTGCACTTATAATTAGTGCTTCCTGTGCCTGGAAACATACAAAAGCGCATAAGCATATGAGTACTCCGTCTACCCAGTGATAAAACTGACCTACTGCCTGAAGACCTCCCCCCTCCAAAATCTACAGAGCAAGACAGAGAAACATTTAGGATTCCTGCCAACCTACTCCTTTTCTAGCACATGCTAAATAAAACCCTGCTAACAGGGAGAGAGGATGAATTAACATAACCACCTCTCCACACAGCAATTAGCAAATGAAATCAAAACAAAGGAAATGTCCTCCATTAATCTTTCCCTGCCAAAGAGCACCTGACTGCCATATAATCCACAGCAATTAGCCAAATAATGGGAACGCAAGAGATTTATCTTGAAGCAGGAATTAGGGAGGGCACGATTAATGTACTGTACATCAAGAGTGCAGGCAAAAGCTGGTGATCCCTCAGTGCAGGGTTGTTTGAGGAAACTGCAAAGCTTCGTAGCCTAGAACCAGGTTGCAACACATACACGCCAATATTCACCTTTAACATATCCTGAGCAAGGCTCACTGGCAGTCACTGCATATGGGAGGATCAGAGCTCATACCCAAATGTAGACAAACATACACAAACAAACTTCAGTGGTGCACCAAATAAATTACCAATATCTTCTGTTAAGAGGTGCAGTTGGAAGCAGTATTTGAAAGAAAAATCTGGAAGCATGGAAAAAAAGGAGGCAGTAAAACAGAAGAGATGTTCAAGGATATTTTTAACACTACAGAAAATGAGACTTTAACCAAGTGGAATAGGAAGAGTACAAACTCTGCAAACTATTAAAATCAATGCTGAAGTGGTGTGCAAATACCTTCTTGTCATCATCTTAAATATCAACTTACTAGGCAAGACAACAGAGAATTTGCTTTGGACAACTGGTCCTATAGATGTTGCTGTTACTGGAGCTTTTAGATATTCAAACAGCTCAAAGGAATTCTGGGGGTTCTGTAACGAGATGTGTTTTGAAATGATCAGATTTAGCCTCAGATGAGAGTTTTACTCTACAGAAAGCCTGGTAACAGATTTAGCCTTCCTGTGCTCTGAATACATGGTTTCACAGATTCCATCAACTGCCATACCACTGTAATTTGTCTGTGCTCCAGACCTATATCTGATGTCTTTTCACACAGCAAAAAAAATAGAAATAAAAATAGAAATTGAAATAGGGTGAACCCACAAGTCATTCCTGAAAAACCCTGGACAAACTTTGATTTTTAAACATATTATCCTGCAGCTGACTTGTTTCAATAGAGCAGAGAACTTGCTTCCAAAATCTGCCCCCTAGTCCCAATGTATCATACTTTAAATTGGAAAATAATAATGGACATTTTTGCCAAAGAATACTGCTTGTGAGAAAAAAAAAAATATTTGTGTTCACTTAGAGGAGTTAGTAAAATTTCTCACAAGGCTTAAGAGCAATTTGAAAGACTCTATTCAGTAATAATGTTTCAGTTTAGTTTGCTCTCCAGTTCCTCCTTAGATTTTATTTCTTTTCTTACTCCTTCCTTTCTTTCCTACCACTTCCCCCTCTTCCTCTCCAGAAAATCTGAAATTCTTTTCTCTGTTATCCTGTCCTTTAAGCTTCACAAGCAGGACATGTTCACTCCTGGAATATACTGTATAGATCTCCCCTATGTGTTTAGCATACTCAAAAGTGGGGAGGCAAGACGGCAGACTTAAAGATGGTAAGAAACTCACTCCAGTGATGTAGTTACAGCTATAGAACAACATGAAGCTTTGGCTCTCTTGAAGTTCTTGCAGATTTCATTTTTCTCATTTCCCTGGAGTTTCATCAGCAGGGTCACTTTGTCCTGGTTGTGGCAATCTGAGGTGGTTTCCCACAAAATCAGCTGATCTGTTTCTCTAGCTCATGTAACAGTGCCTTTACCTTTGCTCCCATGGTCTCTTTCTTTTTTTGAACTGTTAATTTACTGTGCTTCATCAGTATTTTTACAAAGAAAAGATAGAACAGATGGACTGCTGGAACAGGCTGCCCAGCAAGGTTGTGGAGTCTCTGTCTCTAGAGACCTCCCAAACCCACCTGGATGTGTTCCTGTGCAACCTGATCTAGGCAAACCTGCTTTAGCAGGGGAGTTGGATCTCCAGAGGTCTCTTCCAATACGTACCATTACGTGATTCTGTGATTTCTAGTCTTCTCTTGCCAGTATGTAGCAGTCATTTACCAGACAGTGAAGAGTAATGAATCTGGAACTGTTTGCTGCTCTCCATAACTGTTACTATGTTCTTGCCATCTCACACTGGGGATCTAATTCTAAAAGTGCATGAGAAACAGCAGGTGTCCCTTAGTGCTGCCTTCTGGGGAATCCTTAATGGCATCAGCACCAAAAGATTGCACCAAATCATTCAATTCCTAAGTAGACATTTCGACCTTCTCCCGCAGTCTGCCTCCTGCCCATTACAGGCAATACATTCCCATGACAGAGATCAGCACAGACCTGCCAACATAGCCCAGCTCAATCTCCATCTAGCCACTTACAGCAGTCTTTCTTACAGCATTTGTTTCAAGGAAAGCAAGGGAGAAAAGAATGCCATTAAGCCAGTTTACCTACCCCACTGCCTTACAATGGAAAGTGAGGGCAGAACCTCAAAAATGAGCTGGCCAGGCTAGTGCTTGCATGGCTGGTTTATCTAGCTGTTTTTCTCTTAGTGGACCAGTTGCAAAGAAGCTACAGTTTGTCATAAATTTTTACTCACTGGGGTATTAGCAGACTTCTCCCTTGATACATTCCTAGTTTCTATTTTTAATGCCTAATCACATGGAAAAGCTAGTGTTTTAATTTCTCACATAGCTGGCTGTAACTTTTTCAACATGAAGGCTCTTGTTGTCACCCAAGTATAAGGATGAATTCCCAACTTCCTTGTTCACATAACAGAAGCAACAAACATGGTTGAACACTACCATAAGAGCATGGCCTGACAGAATTCAGTTTGGCCTAGGCTGAGCAAAGATACAGCCACACAGGGCATTCTTGTTCATCCATACTCCACCCCTAAGCAGGGGATACCTTAATTTGACAGCAAGAAAGCAAAGAGTGGTTTAAAAAGGAAGCTGTATGTCAAGATTTCCTTCATAACAGAAAGATTTGGAAAGAATAAAGTTCTCATTACACTGGCTGTCCAGATTCTCCTTTGTGAAACTGTGACAAATCTAATAATGCATGAGGGGGATATGTTTTAATAGAGTCAATGGACAGATGGATTAGTTTTTAGAGAGACAAAGGCAGAAATGTGTAAACTTCAGCCAAATACAAAGAAAGGGAAACTGCCTAGGAAAACATAACTGAGAGTAACTCAGCATGGCTTGGTATTGGGAGCTGAACTTGCAGCTTTGACAAGGCTGACTTTAAGGCGACCTTCAGTGGAGCTCCTTAACAGTGTATGCTGGGCAATCGCTGGTAAATCTTTATTAATTTTAATTGGCGGCACCCATTTATAAGAACCATTAAAAAGGATAAATTGAGCCCATCCGGCGTAATGTCTTTTGTTAATTAGTTTGTCAGCACTGTTTTAATATCCCCTAATGACTTCATATTTCAGGCCTGACATTAAAGGAGACGCTGTGAGAAAGGAAATGGTCTTATCACCGTGTACATTTTTTTCTTTTTTTGAACAAAAAGTGTCCTTCCAGGCCTGACCAAGGTTAGGTGTCATTTAACTCAGACAGACAGGTACCACAAGACTTAGAAGGGCCTTATCACCCTATCCAAACTTCACCTTGCTACTGACCAGCATGCTCTGCTGAGATTTTCTCTTTTTAACAGACCCACACAACAGCAGAAGAAATTCAAAATCATCACCAAATTCCCACCCTTATCCCAGTCTTGAAGCACAATCATGTGGGAAAAATATGGGAGAAATCTGAGATACAATTGCTGCAACGCCTCCCTTAAGTAAAAGCAGGTCATGTAGGTCTTTAGATTCACAAGGACATGCACAGGACCCATATCCTAAATTGTCTTGGGAACCAGAAACTTACAGATGAGAAGGTGGTGGGATAAGAGCGTCAGCAAAGAATGCTTCATGTATGAATTTGGTTTGTAAAGGAAGATGAAGGAGAAATTATTTCTCTAGATATGATGCTTGGCCCAGAACAAAGGGGAGAAAGCAAATCTGTGACTTTGGTGTCACCAGTTCTCTCCTTCCACCCTTGTTCTCATCTTGTAATTCTTGGAATAACACACTCAAACCGCAAGCCTGGAAGATGAGGGACTTGAGTTCAGTTACAAATGTTGGAAAAGCATGGCTTTTCTGCTTCTAATGAGTACAATATTTCAGACGTTTAGGTCTCAAATAGGTTATGAGGATTTTATATTGGGTAATAAAAGCTACTTAGTACAAACATTTAATCCTTTCTACTGAATATGTATGCACTTGATAAGTTTTATTCAAGGAGGAAGTGCATAAGTTAAGGGCCAGGAAAAGAATCAACTGTAGCCATCATTGCCCTAGAGCTCCCTTTATAGAGTTTACCTGTTTTTCTTAGACACTGTCTCTCTCCTCACAGTTCTGCCACATATTAAATGTCTTTGACCTGATGAACACTGGAATTACTCTCTCAGGGAAGTATTTCCTTACTGTGAGGTCTGCAGCAAGTTTAGCCCTTCTCAATTTCCTACAGCAGCTCGATCAATCAGATAGGAAATCCTGAAAGAACACTGATTTTTTGTCAGTGAAGGGCTTTGTCTCAAGAGCTGGATTCTATTAGGTTTTTTCATTGAAGATTACAATGGGTGAGCAATATGAAGAAAATAAGATGCTCCACATTTGATGCTTTGGTGTCTAATGATAGATTTATTCACACGAGGGTGAAGTGAATAAGTGAGAAACAGCTAATAAGAAAATTAGCTTTTCCTCTGTCTTACATAGCTTTGTGAATTATGAATAATTCCATTAATTGTAAGGTGTTTGCATTTATGCTAGCAATAGTAAAAGGCAAATTAAATCTTTAGTTAACAAAATAGCTGCTTTTTTTTTTTCTGAAATTTTAGGGTAACACATAAATGGCTTTTCTTAAGCATCATATTGAGAATTGTAGAGAGACACGTTCCACTTTGCTAGATCCCCTTTCATCAAAACATAAGCAAGTAATAACTGTAAAGACTGAATCAGTTACTAGTTTTATTACTGAGCAAAATCCTTGCCTCAAAGTCAATGGAAATATTGCTGTAAGTGTCTGGAGAACTAACAGGTTTTACTTTTTCCATTAAAATTTAGGGCTAATGATTTCACCAGTTTTGGGGGGTTTTTTGGATGGATACACAGTCACAGCACTTGAATATTAAAAGCTGCTCTATGATCTCCCAAAAGCCATCCTACTGTCATTGCAAGCTTGTGCCATGTTTCATGCAGATTTAAAATTTTCAGGGGACTGCTAAAACTTTGTATGCCCTATGTGAAGCACACAGTAAAAGCATGCCTCGGGTGAAATAGATATTCCCAGCAGGCTGAACACCTCTTTGAATGATCTGCCTTTGCAGCTAATAAAAGTCTTAAGTTTTTCCTCCAACCATCCTGTCTCTTGTGCACTGGTGTGCTCTACAGAATTCAGCCTTTTATAATCAAAGGTCTGCATAACACTGCCAGCATAGTTGGTACTTAGTCTCCATTATGCAGCTCTGACAAATACAAATTTACATAATAGTCTTTCATTTCTGTAAAACTTCATTATTCATGACAAGCATATTTCCAGTCTTCACAAAAGAACAAAAACTTGTATTTCCATTGTCCCAGTATTTACATCTTTTGTACAAAAAAAAAGTCTTAATTAGTTTTGCTATTGCTAGCTAGAAAGTGAAGAGAGATTATTTTCTTCATATGCGTTAACTCAATGACAGTTGAAATTCACCTGGGAACTGAGAAAGGAGGAAACTAATATTCTTGTTTCCAGTCACTTGTAAGAGCCAGAGAGAAGAGAATGGTATCTACCATTGCCAAAATGTGGCAAGCTTAGGCCTTTCCAGTCTATTCCCATATCTATATATTCCAACACTATTTTCACCTGTTGCTATCTTTCCTCCTCTCATAAGAGACATCAGTGCATCATTCTTGCTTCTGGTCTTCAAAAGGTAGGTATCCAATAATCAGATTTCCAAATTCTAATAAAATGCCTGTATTTTAATGAAATTTTTTAAAGTTTGGAAATGCAAACCCTTGGCCTAACATATTTCAGGTACTTTAATAAAATTTTAGTACTTCATTCTAAATTTTTAATACATTCTAATTTTTATTCAAAATCCAGCTTGCCAAATACAAAAAAACCTGCACATCTCAGCACCTAAGAAATGTGACCCCCATTAAAATAAGCTGACTAGTCTAAATAAGCCTATACAACTAATTTCATGAATGTATATGAACAGAATTACAGGCAGACCTATCCATGACATACAGACCCTATATGTTTCAGCAGAAGTTCCTTGACTAGTCCTCCAGGCTGATTCTGGCCTCATTAAATGCCAGGAATTATTGAGGAACTTACATAGATTTATCTGTGTGCCTAGATTACTCAGTGTATATGTTGAAAATGTTCCTTTCCCTGATAGAGCATCAAATGGGAGGAAGACAGAGATCACAAGCCATATTTACAAGAGCAATTTTTTTCTTAATAAAACTATTATTAATAACAAAATCAAGCTGTTAATTTTAATAGCAGATAACTACACACAATATATTCACTTTGCACAGCTCACTCATATGCATGCCAACACACTGACCTGTAGTTACCAGATTGGAGCAACAGCTGAGAGGCCAACTCAAGCCATTTCATCAGAAGCAGAGGATTGTACTGGTACAACAAGGGCTTCCAAGCAGGTGTTCAGAAAGTGCTTCAAGTGGTCCCTTGTTTCAACGTTAAATGTCTTTACGTCTAAAGGTCTTGGATGTGGTGTGAGTCATGAATCTCACTGTTGATCCTGGTGTTTGCTGCTGGCCTTCAACAGATTTGGCTGACTCATATGCTAATATATCCATGCTTGCGGATTCAACAGCTTTACTAATCTCTGGATCTTATCAGGATCTGGGAGGATTTCAGAAATGACCCCTCAGCACACACTTTCCCTCACTTTGACTTAGTGTATTCTAGTGTCTATTTCTAATCCTACATCCATAAATGCTTGTAGAACCCATTCACACTTACAAAGAAGGAGCCTTTACAACACACACACACAGGAGATCTGATGCTTCGGGGAAAAAAGCAGAGCTATTAGGTCGTACCACATGAACTGTACTGTTATGTGCAGCAGTTCAAGGAGACAAGGGGCACCAACAGACCTGAAAAAATCACAGTAAAAGCTATAAACTGAATTGTTTACAGTGAATATGAATCTTTTTTTAGGAAAACAACTAAGAACTATGAAGGTAAAACAAAGGTAAAGCCAATAAAATGCTTTTTTTTATATTTAGCATATTATTTAATTTTATGGGTTTTTTTAAAGTTAAAAATCGGACATTTAAAAATCACTCCACAGAAACAACTTTGAAAATAACATGAATTTTGGTGCATGTTTTGATCATTCATCAAGAGGCCACAGGGTAAGTTTTCACCAGAATCAGCTTTGTAGCTTGTATCTCAGCACTGCAAAAAGCAATTGCCTGATTTTCCCCCACGGGAAAAAACACAGTAGGAAATAGAACAAATCTCAAATGTCATTATTTGTGACTGTCATATGCTCCTAAATTTCACTATCATTTTGCCAGCAACTTATTAGTCCTGCATCATGCTGAGCATTCAGCATCAAAGGAGAGTATTGCTGTGTTAGCTTGCGCTTACAATTATAGCTCTCAAACCTCCTTACAAAACCTGTCCAATACCCTTAGCCTCATTTTGCAGAGAAGCACCTGAAACACAAAGATAAGTTGTTTGATCTTTGTGGCAGAATCCAGATACATCTGCTTATATTTGTCCTGGAAAAAACCAGATTTTTTTTATTATTTTTTTTTTATGTGGAGAACAAGAAAGAGGCCACATATTTCTCAGTACTTCTTTGACAAGAAAACTATTAGTCCTTCCCAAATTCTCTTATTTTCCTCAGTATCTCCCTCATTCTGACTTTTCCCAAACCAGTTCTTGGTCACAAGTGATAGAAACCTTCAGTATTAATCTTAACAATGACAAATTCCTTCTCTGGCTTCAGACCTGTCATTTACAATCTCTCCATTTTCTCTTAGTCCACTTCTCTCCATAATGAAAACAGTCACAGCTGTAATAAAAGTAATTTCAAAAATAAAGTGGGTTTATAATGAAGCTCATAAAGGAATAAAAACTTTCAGAAGACAATTAATAGGAGTCCCATGGCCCTTATTCACAGGACCACACTAAAATTTTCACACAGAAGATAAACTAAACAAAATCAAATAAACATGAAGATAAATTTCACTTCAGTGAATAGTGTCCAAACATCTGATGGCTCACTCTTGTCCCTTGTTATCAACTTTTACTGAAGTAAAATTATACACCAAATAATTCATGTGAATAGTCTTGATCTGGAGCCTACGTACAGTGAGTTCCTCGCACATGTTTTGTAATGCGTACAATCTCAATTCTGTTCTGCAGCCAAAAATGATGTAATTTTGGAAAAAAATTCTTGCCAGGGAGCTCCAGGTTCATTATGTGGGACCATTCCACGTTAAACTCACTATTTGCAATGAGATCTTTCAATCAACTTATTCACAACACCACAGTTTCAAAACCAACAAAAGCACACTGAAGAGACAAGTGCATTTCACATTTTGTCTGAATAATCCTGAGCTCCTCCCAGTATTTGCTTACGTTTATGGGACAACATCAGTTAGATCCCTCTAATCATCTCACGGGAAAAAAAAAACCAAAACAACAACAACAAAAATAACCAACCAAAACAAGGTGGAACAGTGCTTCTAAGCCCAGCTGGACATTGAGACTGGTCGATGAAGGTAGTGACTTGCCACTAGACGACAGAGAGAGTCCCCACATTGTATTTTACCTCATCAAAAAACAGCAGAGAGACCCTTTGAAAACACTGAACATGACAGTCTCTCCTTGCCTTCTCCCCATGATATCATGGATGGGCCTTTGACAAGAAGCAGAAGGAAACTGGGCCAGGGCCAAGTAAAGTGCTGATAGCCTGGTTTTACTTGCACAATTTAACAAAGATTGAGCACTCTGTTTGGGGAGAGGGGAGGGAGAAGATGCTTCCAGTCTAATCCAAAAAATACATTGTGATCCCAAAATAGGACTGTAGCAAAGTGAGTGCAGTCCTCTGTTTCACTAGCCACGCAGTGACACCAGTGTCAACAGAAGGTGCGTTGTGCTTTCTTTGTCAGGAGCTCAGCTTCCCAGGGGGGAGAAAACATGCTTTCTGTTGCATTTCACAAGTTGTGTGGTCTCCCCTAGCCTGTCATTGAACCTGTTCTTTGGTCAGGGGTATAACCTGCTGTGCTAAGGCTTCCCTTTTTCCCTCTGACCACCTTGTGCTGGCCTAAACATACAGTACCTTAACATATGATGCAAGCTGAGGAAGAAATTTTGAGTTTAAAATTGTTATTTCCATGAAACATTCAGCATACAGGCACAATATTTATACAAATACCCAAAGATCTCATAAGTCCTGTACCCCAGTCTTTGCCCTATGTATTTTAACAATTTGTGCACTTAAATGCATGAGCTTGATATTCTGCCAGCTGGCCACCACTTACTTAACTTTAATGAAATAAAGACATGAAGCAACTTTACAACTTTTAAATAAGCCAAGACTACCCACCCAGATCTTTTTATACTATAATATCCTGTTAATCACTGCCCTCTCTAGCTTTGCACAGTATGTTCTGCCCTCACAACCGAGTCGAGCTCATTGGCCAGGAAGATCACTTTACCCTTAAATTAAAAATGGGGTTTTTTTATCTTGCCCTGTTCTGATCTGGAGAAGTAGATTAACCAATTCAGTAACAAAAGTCTTGTCATGTGAAATTTTTGTCTATGTTTTTCCATCTGAACCAGCCCTTCAAAGCTCCCACTAGCTCCTTGCCTATACCCCCCCCCCCTCCCCCCCCCCCAGAAACTCAGTAGGCCTACTTCCACTGCTCCATCTCACTACTCTTCAATTAACAGAGAATTAACTTCTTCCTTTCTGAACTGCAGCAGAAAACTTGACAATGGGTGTTAATAAAGAATAGAAATTACTGTGTGCCCTAAACACAGTGCATTAACATCACATCAAAACTGCTGTTGGGACTGGTTTCCACATTGCACACAAGGTACGCGACTTGTCAACAGACATTCTTCATAGTTATCCAGTCATGACCAGCTCCATCTGACATGTTGAGAATGTAATTAAAAGAATTTCTAATCTTACAAATAACCTATACACTTTACTAGCTCTAGCAAACTTCAGTATACTTATGTTTGTTTTAATTAAAATAAACCTGACACTGTCCTCATCCATGCAGAAATCTCAAGCAGGAATTGTGAATTTCTCCGTAAACCGAACAATCAAACTAATTCAACAGAAACACTTTGTTACAATCAATCCAATAAACATATTATAGATCTTACAAGAATGAGGATTCACTTTCATATTCATACTTGGCACTTGTTTACCAAGTCTTTGAAATTCCTCAGAATCTGATGATGCATGGGCTGGAAAGATGGATTGTGAGGTGGACTGAAAACCTGCTGAACTGTCAGGCTCAAAGGGTTGTGATCAGTGGCGCAAAGCCCAGTATCAACCCCTGACCTGTCACTAATGGTGCATGCCAGGGGTCGATACTAGGGCCAAAAGTATTTAACCATTATTTCATTAACGGTCTGAACAAGGGGACAGAGTGCACCCTCAGCAGTTCTGCAGACCATATAAAACTGGGACAAATAGTTGACATGCCAGATGGTTGTGCTGCCATCAGAAGGACCCTGACAGTCTGAAGAACAGGACCAATTGGTACCTTATGAAATTCAATAGAGTAAAATTCCAAGCCCTGCACCTAGGATGGAATAACCCCATATACCAGCACAGGCTGAGGGCTCACTAGCTGGAAAGACACTCTGAAGAAAGGGGCCTAGGGATCCTGGTTGAACACGAGCCTGCAATGTGCCCTTGTGGCAAAGGCAAACCAGACTCCAGGACTGGATGAGGGACAGTATCACAAGCAGGTTGAGTGAAGTGATCCTTCCATTCTGCTTAGCACTGGTGAGATCCTACCTGGACTGCTGTATCCAGCACTGGGCTCGTCAGCACAGGAGACAGGAACATAGTGGAGCAAGCTCAGTAAACGGCCACAAAGACTATGAAGGGATTGAAGCACCTATCACATGAGGAGAGGCTGAGAGAGATAGAATTGTTTACCCTGGAGAAAAGAATGTTCAAGTGGGATTTTATTAATCTGTGCAAACACCTGATGGAGAGGAATTAAAGAAGACAGAACCAGATTCTTCCAGTGACAAGACAGAAGGCAATGAGTATACACTGAAACACAGGAAATTCCATTTAAACAGAGTTTAATTACCTCCATCCTTGAAGATAATTCACAAACATGACTGGACATGGTCCTGAACAGACTGTCCAAGTTGACCCTATTCTAAGCAGGGACCGTGGACTAGATGATCTCCAGAGGTCCCTTCCAATCTTGTGAATCTCCCCTGGACTTTGAACTCCTACTTCGAGATCTATTGCTTTTTGTAGGTAATAAGTTCCATGATGTGGGCTAAGGAATTAGAGATAAAAGAGATACTTCTTAGAACACACTATTTCATCACAGCTTTAATCAATGGCTATGTATTTGTATATTCTGGCTAATGCCTCCCTATATATTTTTATATACATTTAAGCATTCAGTAATATCCCAGATTCAACTTTTAAAGCCATCACAACCTCATACTCCCGACACAGCAGATTATAAAATATCCATATAGTATTGACATCTAGCTAAGTTTATGTCAGTTCTGAACTCACTGCACTCTTGAAGATTATTCAGAAACAAGAAGAGGCAAATACAGTAAAGGAACATTTAAATCAGACTGTAGTTTATAAATAGGGTAGAAATAGTCCTTCAGCTACTTTGACATGTTATTTTACCACTGTAAATTTAAAAGAAACCTACATTTTCCAGGGATGTGGGTTAGTATTTTCACTAACTGAGCTCTTTCTTTTTCTTCACTTTCACTTTTCCTATTTCCAAACACAGCACTATTCTAAACCAAAAAGCAGAAAACTCAAACCACTTACAAGCTAAGTGTCTCCTTGGGCTGCTATCAGTGTTCTTTTTGCTAACCACATATTCAACTACACATTTCCTCAGTACCTGCCTTTGTGAGATCAGTTTTTATTATCAATGGACTCAATTCAGTATTTGTTTCTCTTTCAGTGCACAGAATGTAAAAGCTTGAGCAATGTAATGGGAGGGGCAAATAAAAACAGTCAGTGGATCTCTACTGTTGTCACAGATATGATCTACCCTCTGGGTAGCTCTTTCAGGGTCAGAAAAGCCAGATGGAAAGGCTGCCTCCATGTTAGTAGAAGTAACAAAAGCCAAAAGTCTGGTGACTACAAAGAAAAATTTTCTTTGAGATAGGTTTTCAAATGAAACATTTCCTTTCTTTGGCTAATGCAGAAGAAATATGCTGACCTGAAGGTATTCTGCAAAATTCACCCTACAAAGAACACAGATAGGGAAGATTCAAGAGTTGTACTGTGTCAGAACAAAGGTCAGTCTAGCCTGAACTCCTACACTGCCTCAGTAGTCACTGAATGTGCAGTCCCAGAACCAACTCGACTCTGGAACAGTTAGCTGGATAGAGATATACAAACAATTTATCATGAAGTCTGTACTTCTACGGACATGGAGCAATAACAGATACCTAGGGAAAAGTATAAGAATAAGGTAGTGCTACATACCATGCATGCCAGAGGATCCTGGTCTAACTTTCAAAGTAACAAGCTACAGTTTGTGGGAGAAGATATTCTGGTGAGACTATATTAAATATACTATGATCTTAAGGGCATGAACTGCAAAGATGGGCATTTATGTACTTAAAACGAATCAAACAACAGCTGCAATATCTGCTTCCATTCCAGATGCCACCATGATCATAAGCCAAGTAGAGCACAATGACAAGTATGCTGTGCTCATACACGTGAGAGGAGTTCCCAGCCTGCAGTGGAAACTGTAAAGCTGTCAACAAGAACACAGTGAGCCCAAAGATATCCCAAAGCCTCAGTAAGAAGTATGAGCCTGGGGAATTTGTGCAATTGTAGTTGGTAGAGGATAATGCTGTCAGAAACTGGTTGCACAGCCTCCTCCCATCATGGATGACACTTCGACTTTGGGAGGGCCACATCATCCCTGCAGAATAGCCATGCAGAACACTCACTGCCCCCTGCCTGCAGCAATTCAGGCAGTGCTTTTGTGCAGTGACTGGAGAGCCAGCTGAGGAAGAAAAGCTGAGGTGGGAAATGGGACCTCCTCCCCATTAAGAAGTGGTCCACAGAAACCCTCTTCTTGACAAGGAGAGAAGTTAGTGTTTTGCTGTCAAAAGCCTGGGGACTGAGGGTTTCTCAAAATTTCTACAACGCACAAGGAATCAACACCCAACAACAGAGCTGTCACAGGAAAAACAAAGCTGAATGAATACTGCAAGTGCAGTTTCTGGCAGGAGGATTACACAGCAGAGGAAGCAGGTGCCCTGAGTCACTTTTCCTTCTTTCAGCATTAGCATTTCTGTAGCTGCAAATTATTCCAAGATAAATTTGTCGACCAGTGTAGCAGTTTTTATTAGGCCGAACATGATAGCTGAAAAAAAAAAGCCTTCAAGAACAGAAAACCTTTCTGTGTACATATTGAGAACAAGAACTCTGTGTTTACTTTGAGAGACAAAGCATCCAAGAGAAAGAGCAACTGGTACCTGTGAATGAGGAAAGTTTTGTGCTTCTGTTAGGGAAAGAGAGAGATAATTGCTAGTGTGAAACAGTGAGAGTTTGTGGGAAGGAAAATTATCATTCACTATAAGAACAGTATCTCTGCTGAGTTGATGGTTTATGGTGATGATTTTAGTTCCAAAGACTGTCTTTAGCAAGTGCTTTGAGAATAAGCAATGAGAGATCAGGGGTGAACCAACCATTTATTTGTGTTTGTTCTTCATTAGTTATCTGGGAGAGTTTATTCTGGTACATGGTCATTGCTTACTTTGACCTATGAAGTTTCCAGGACACCATTTGGTGCAAAGGATGAATGAGGTTACATTCTTGGCAGTGAAAATGCAGCAGCTGGGACATGGAAGATTGACTCTGGGGAGTATTATTCTTATTAAGAGACAGGAAGACACTCAGTACAGAATGTATCCAGAAAAGATGTTGCAGGTTTCACAGGACTGTGACTGGAACCTGAACATGTGCCCTGTCTACACAATTAGGGTCTACAACGCAAAATTGTTGTAGCTCACACTATTCCCACGTACGTATGGCAAAACCAGCAAGAAGATGAGAGCAGGTGGATACACTCCATGATTTTTAATAATATCTGAAAGCAACACATGCCCTCATCACATTTTTGAAACCTTCACTTTTCTAAAAGAGAAAAAAATATAGTATATTTTCTGTTTGCAGTCTTCTGTTTACCAGACTATGTATAGTCTTATGTGTTTAGTTAGATCAGGTATTAGATGGTTATGTTTTCTTTTACACCCTTTAATGCTTACCAATACAATAAAATTAAACATTTCAGCCTTCCCTTCACTATCCACTCAAATCAGTTACAGGGCTTACAATTGAGAAAAGGGTCTCTGCTCATCGTGGATCCTAAGAAGAGCTACTTAGTCATCTGTGAAAGGAATAACTAATTAATTTATGATTAAAACCTCATCTGGGTTATTTCAATAAACAAAGACAACAATCCATAATAAGCTGCCAGAAGGCAAGAATAGTAACAAGTAAGTACCAGTTTTACTATGGCCACAACACTTGAAGGTAACCTTTCTAATGACCAGTGAGCTGATAGATGCTGCCTGCAGCAGCAACCTCCTATAAAGATCCACTTCTCAAGCCAGTGGGCATCAGTGTCCTGTCCAAAATTAGTACAAGTGCCTCTGAGTGTGGCTGCTACCTGTATGTGCCCTGCAGCTGGCCACGTTCTCACCATGGCTATCCTGTCTCATACAGCAAGGGTACTAACTACTAGGGAGTAAAAAATTACTCTACACATTCAGCACCGAGACAGATAAGAATCATCACAAAAAGTAAAAAAGGGTGACTGGCCAGCACAGTAACCCAAATGACCAGAAACTCCTTACGCAACTAGTAAGGATCTGGCCCTTTCTAACAGCTGGTTTCGGGCCAAGAAAAAGCTAGACATCCATAGGGAGCAATGTGAATCAGCCAGGCTCCATCCACAAACACAGAAAGCTGCTGCAGTTCAACCCACAAGTGTTCTTGGAAACTGCTTGCTATGGCTTTAAAAAAGGTCAAATAGAAGGTGCTCAGAAAAATAGTTATGCTATGATTGGTCTGGCTGCTTTAATTGGGCAGCCAACTCTGCCTTGTGACAGACAGCTGGGAAATGCAGCTAGTGAGAGAATGATTTGTATCCACATTTAAGCACTTGTGTTTCATGCAAGCACATGAATTGCACAACAGGAATTCAGGGGATGGAGCAGCTGCATTTTCAGGAGAGATTTCTCTCCTTAATTTGCAGACATGCAGGCTGAGGGGGATACAACTGAGAATTAGAAAATCATGAAGGCAGCGGAGAAAGTGAGAGCAGGACTGTTACTCACCGAACCTTGCAATACTAGAAGTATGGGCACTCAAACTATGTGCAAGACAGGTTTAAAACAGACAAGGCAATAACTTTCCTTTACAAACACAGCAAGTAGTGCATTTCTGGTCACATGGCACTGGGGAGACTGATAATATTGGCGGGCTAGACAAAAAGAGTATGCTATACAAAGAGGATTAATTTATGGACAGCAGTTCCAAAGCAGGTATGGGAACGGTTACAAGTGTACCTCCTAATGATCCTAATCCAATGACTGTGCATGCTGGGAAAAAATGAAGGGAATGCACAATGTGAAAGAGTTAGGATCATGTCCTAGCCCCATATAGTATTGCCTGCTGTTACTGCCCCAGGCAGAAATACTAGTCTAAGTGGGCCATAGGTTTGGCACAATAAGGCGTGTTTTACACTTTTATGCATAGAGCCATGGCTGGAGAAAGGTCATTGACACTATAGGCCTAAGAGGCCTGCCTCACTGCAGGAAAAGAAACTGGTGTGGTTTCACCTGTAATTGCTGCCATACCACATACCATACTTGAAAAATATATGCAGAAGTTATAACGCAGTAGGCATACATTGTGAACAAGTTCTGCTACCTGTTAGAGCACTGAAGCTAAGTTCAGAATGGTTTCTGTCATATCCCAGTAGCTGTAACTACTGAATTTTTGGAAAAATTCCTTTGTTGTTCTGCCCTCATGCAGCTCCTGTCTGTTATACTCCCCACTCCAGAGGAGCTCAATGATGTCACTGGGCTTTGTACCTGTTGTAGTATGGACTTCTCCACAAAATGTGTGTCCAAACAAGCTCACATTATAGCTTCATAAAGGAGGTATCTAACAATGACAAGCCTGTCCCTTTCTCACAGTATGAGAGTCCAGAGTTTTAAAGGAGAAATCTGACATTTGTTAGCATTCAAATACATGCTGACTTCCTGTGAGCACACCAGATGTCACCTGTTTCCTTCCTTCTCCTTTCAGACCCCGCAGCTGTGACAGCTTTGTTACTAACACACACATCACATGTGCCATACATCCCTTTATCTTCCTCTCTCCATTCCTGCATGCCTGAAGAACCAAAAGGAAATAAAGCTGAACGGTCCTCTGAAAGTATCCAAGGCCAAATCAAAGACTCGTGAGACATGACAGATTGACACAGCTACTGCTCCTCCTAGGTGTTAAATGCTACCTCTTTTCCCAGAATTTTTCGTAGGTACACATGTTTTTATACACTATACATCCCAGAAGCCTTCTGGAGCACAGAATTTGCCCTATTACTTTAGTTACTGGATCAATCACAGTGGTCACTAGTTTAAACTTGACCCAACAACTTGCTCAATTTGATACTGTAATAGATGGGCAGAGTGGTTTCTGAATATGCTTCTGAATTCCCAGGAAGCCAGATAAGAGAGATTGATCTAATTTCAGTGGAACTCACTACTTTCTCAAGGCTGAGGAAATGTCTGATTCCATTCTCTCTGAAGCCTGCCAGGCCAAGGGGAAAGCACAACATTTTTCATTACCAAGATCTAAAAAATTATGGCAATACACTAGCTCATTTCTTGGCATTCCAAATTTAACCTGAAATCATAGTGTTGTGTAACACAAGAAGACAAACACTGCCCTGGAGCAACAGAGATTTTTATCTAGCTCCTGCTTCAACAGGAAGTGGACAGCTGGAATTTGTACCTAAGTATTTGATAGCAAAATTAATTACACTGATCCAATTGCCTAGAAAGCAAGTCCTTGGAAATTACAACAGGAAAGAACCTATTAAAACCACCCATTTCCTCCACTAGGCATCATACAGGTGTAATTCACTCTGTACCCTTAGACAGAATCCATTTGACAAGGTTGTCTGAGTGAGCAGAGACCTGAACTGGATCATGGAAGTCCAGTCCAGGACTAGAATCCTTCCCAGTGGAGGTGAATAGTGAGCAGTGTCAACTCTTCTAACACCAAGAGCAATAAATGAGAAAGTTAGGTTCTTACATAAGAGAACAGATTATCTTTGCAGAGATCCATTACTTTTACTCACAACTGAGCTATTTATGAGATGACCTCCCTCCAACACTCTAAAACAAACAAAAAAATCATAAACCCATACGATCCTAAAAGTCACTCTGGTTGTGGGAAAGGGATAGTCTTGTAAAAATATTCCTAAACCCCAACAAACAATTAAATGGAAAACAGAAACAGGAAGACATTAGAATATGACTTGGCATCAGTCATCAAGCAAGAAAGTTACTGCTTACCAGAGGCTGACAGTACACTGGAAAAGTTACACTGATCGAAAATTATCTCTAAATTTCAAGTTTTATAAACTCCTACTGAACTCCAGACCACTTATTAGGCAATGCTTTGCTTTTCACAATCCTGAGGGGAAAAAAAATAATTATGCACATTTTCATTACTAACCACTAGATGTCACTCCTCCCATTTTGTTCTCATGCCTACGCCCTCTCTAACATGTTTACCTGAGAAAAAGCTAAATAATCACTCTACGGAGAAATAGACAAATTATAAAATATGGTATAAAGCTTTCACAAACAAAGCCTCTTTGTAAGCCTGAAGTGAAAAACCCTAGCTTTCAAATACAGGTCAAGATGTTTTGGAGAGGAGGCTTAGATTCAGCACCACTTCCAGTTGGAGAAGGTGAAAAATATAAGCTCCAGAGTTATAGGTACAGATATTAACTATCCAATTGATTTCCAGTTCAAACATTAACAAAATGAACAGCTTGGGTGGAATACAATGTCTTTCAAGCCTCTGCAGAGAATATTATACTCCCAGAGGATAAGCTTTGAGCCCTGCAAGTGTATTCCTTATGATATTCCCTTAGACATTTATTTTTAGTCCACAGCTAGCTAAAAAAAAAAAAAAAGGGTCTTTGTGCTACACCATAACTTTCATGTAAACCCAACCCTACTTTCCACACCTGCAGTAACCAGTTCTCTCCTCTGTATGAATAGATAGCACTGTGTGGCATCAAGCCCATCTAATAAGATACCTACAAAAAAATGTAATGCATTAGTGAAGGCAGAAGTATCATTACTAGAGGATTAGCAGGTTTCAGCAAACCAGGGTAATAGTGAAGAAACCGCACTGTAAAAATCTTACAGTATAGGGCTGGATTTGTCATAAGTTGGCTGGTATTCTCTTCAGAATACTTCCTGTGCATTGTCTGCTGGTCCTTGTGTTTGTCATCTTAATGTGCCAGCTTTCCTCTAAGCAAGGAGATGTATATGGGAAGGAAGCAAAGAGGAAAAACTGAGACATTGGTAAAATAAAAGCCGGCCTGTATTCTAGACCACTTCCATATTGGGAAATGCGTTTTCTTTTATTAAGAGACTATATGTTTTATTTCTAGGAAATAGACTGGAGAAAGAAACCAAGAATAAAGGTCCCACTTATAAATCACCTTGTCTGAGCATCTCCAGGTTGAATGGTTAATTCTGTGACACTGCATCTACCTGGTTAAACTTAGGTCTTCAAAACTCAGTACTTTTTAATAAACAGGAAGCACACAAACACTCTTTAACTCAAGCAAAGTACAAACTAGGATACCACTGCAGCCTCTCTGGTCCTTTTCTTACACAATACATAAGAGTTTGTAGAGGGTCAGTTTGGAGAAGGAAAAGGTGCCGACTCCTACAACACTTTTAAAAAAGTTTTGTCCTCACCACAAGTTTTTCCCCTTTTCAGTCAGATGATTGTTCTCCTCTCATGAGAAGTTTTAATGGAACTCAACTTCTAAAATTTCATTTTAAGTTTTTCAGTGGCTTTATTGTTGATGTTACTGCTATGTTAAAAGATGGGATTTTGGCATCAAAAACACACTGACCTGCACCCGCTAACACTCGTTTCTTCACACTTTCCTTGCTTTCAAAGTCGGGATAGAACACTACTGAATAACACATTGTGCAAACAAGAAAATGCTTCCAGAGTGCAGAGAACACAAAAAAAAATAACACCATCTTCACATTGTTGTCAGTTAATAAATTGGGCAAAATAGGACTAAGAATTAGTAAGGGCAGTGGGAATCAAAAACCAGGAGATGAACACTGACAAAAAGAATGTACCATTTCTTAACAGAGATAAATACATGTTTTTAATGAAACATTTTATCAATATTCTTCTAATACATTCTTCAATGTATAACAATTTCTTTCAGTTTATGACATAATAGGGCAAATTGATGCATTGATGCGTTCCTATTCTAACTGCAGTAAAGAAAAGCATGATGGAATTCTGATCCATCAAAATTTTATTTGCATTTCCAACAGTGAAAAATAAACTAAGCATTTCCTTAGCATTACTAATCCCATTCCAACCAATTCTCTCCAGTACCCAAAGCAAATCTTGTTATAGGAATTAACCCACTTTTCAAAAAATATTGAAGAAATCTTTCCAGGCAGACAGAATTTTTATTCACGTACAATTTATATAACCTAGAAACAAAATTAAAGAAAGTTGGCTTGCTGCTCACATTAAGTCCCTCCTCTGACAGTGTCTTCCTGTGTGATCTTGGGCAAGTCATTCCGGACAAGTTTACACCTCACAGCAGAAAACAACACAAACATCTCTGAGCTGCAGATTCCCAAGTCAGGAATCACAGCACTGCTGCACCAGTATGAACCAGAATCAGCACTGGTACATTCAGATACCATTTCGCGGAGGAGGTTCTAAACCAGTTACATGGCTCACTCCACTGACTGTACTGCTCGAGGTTAGTGACCCACACAGCCTGCTCAGGTGTCCTTTTACCTACAGTAAAAGCACAAGCTGGAGTTCTCTATCTTATCTCTCCATTTGCAGAATGGGAAGAGTAGCACTTTCATGTTTTGCAAGGATGATTCAGGCACACAAACAAGAAAACTGGGGAAGCACAGACAGAACAGAGTACCAGAGGGGAAGGAATGCAGCACAAATCTCTCAAACCCATGCAGTACTTGAAAGTTTCTTTGCTTCAATAACTTTATCCCAGGCTCCAGAAAATAAACAAACAACAAAAAAACCCACCAATCAACCAATCAAAAATTAAAAATAATAATTAAAAAAACACAACAAAACCAACACAAAACAAACAAGCAAACAAACAAAACACAAACAAAAACCCAAACAAACAAACCCAACACATTACCACTAAATGACAAAATTAAAACTGGAAACACTAAGGACCAAGCTGTAAGCTGTGAACAGAAAGCTGCTTAGGACCATTTGACTGAGAAAATAATTTTTAAATTATTGAGGAAATACTTTTGCTCTTGAGAAATGCCAGTTTATGGAAATTTCTTGAAGAAAAATAAATTTCTGCTAAGAAAGGTTGCTTGGGTTCAAGATGGAATTGGGATTTTCTCATCAAACCAAAAGGGAGAGGTACCAATTCCAGGATGTACTGACAATCTGTAGAGTCAAAGATAAGACAGACTTAAGTTCAAATCACATGCATGATGAGACTTGGCACGGGGAATTGAACCTAAGACACTCCACAGAAGTTCCTGACCTGACTAGTTTAAGAGTAGTGTCTTTTGTGTATATAACTGAATGCTCACTCTGACCTACATAAGACTGACTCACATTATAGCCCAAGGTCAGCACACTTGTTTGGATGTGAGAAATATCTGTTTAAATTTCTATTTCACACAAAACATTATTGAGATTTGAAAGCAATTCTTCCAAAAACCTAGGTAAAAAGTATGTTGGTGTGTTCATTATTCCCATTCCAGTTAAATCTTTCAGAAGTATCTGTTGTGTACCAGTGTAGAACAGGAAAAAGGTTTTATGGGATAGGACCCTGTTTCCTCTCCACCTCTAGAAAAAAATATCAGATAGACAGAAAGGAAATTAAGAATTTTATGGTCAAAGAACCTCCTAGCTTTCTCCAGGAGCTCACTAGAAAAGATAATGAACTTTAAAATCAGGTACACTTATTTTCAATTTGTTCCACCATATTTCTTGCTAGAGTAACTTCAGGTTTTAACTAAACTATGTTCAGCACTCACAAAGAAAGCTCTGTTAACTCTTTTGTGACTCCTAAAACTGGAGGGTTGTTATATTTTTTCCTCTTCAGAAAACAATGCCCCTTTTTCTTCCCAGCTAAGTAGACTACTTTATACCCCTTAGCTGTTCACTGAAGTTTGATGTGAAACTGTTATCAGTCTACGGTCTCTCTGAAGGAGATAGCTGAACTTCAGAAAGCATTTCTACTTAGACTTGTTTCACTTGTCACCCAGGTATCATGGTGACTTTTCTGTTCCCTATTTGTATGAATAGATCTTTAAGTGCCTATTCCACACACAACCCAAAACTCTTGGTTTTGGTCTCACACCCTGCCTCTAAGCCAGGGTGGCACAGAGCATGCACAATGATAGACTGTTTGCTTCCTTTCCCAATCCTGAAACTCCACACCCAAGCCCTATCCAAGTCCCTTTCATCAAGCAGAGTTAGTATTAAGAACCAATTAGAAACTCCAGATAAACAGTTCAACTGTAAAGTTCTGATCACCATCTATAGTCCTTGCCTTATTCTAGCAAGTCCTAACCTTTCAGCCTTCTTCAGTTCCAGCATGTGAATCTGTGTGTTGGATGATGCACAGCTGGTGTATTGATCATATGACAGGCAGGATAGAGAATGCCATGCCACAATGTGCTGGACTATGTGACAACTCAACAGGCCAACGATCAAGAAGGATAAATGCAGAATTTTCACAAATATTGCTGATGTTCGGTTGGATCTTAGATTTGACATACACAGGAAAAGTAATCAGTATGACCGCACCTGGATAGGAAAATGTGTGGAGTCACTATATGAATCTCTGATGAAGTAATTCTTAGCTGCCTGAAGAATAGGGCTATTCTGGCACTGCTATGTCAATCAATCCCCCAGACAGACCAAAGGTTACATCAACTTTGCAATCAAATGATAGAGGCTTTGCTGTTATCTTCAGAGATAATCTTGATCAGAACCAAGGCAAGAGCAGAATTAGGGTTAAAGGCAGAATTCCTGTTCTGGGCAAGGACCTACTGCAGCATATGCACACTGCTCAGCAGTATACTCATCTCATCAGGCTTTTCTGCACAGCAGAGAATTTAATTGCACATAAAGACATCGGTATGAACAGGCTAAAGGCAGTATAGTTGTCAGCTGGGTAAAACTAAAAGGAAACACCACAGGAACAAAACCCACCACTTGAAACATGTTTCGACCCTCTATCTTTTAAATTAAAGCAGATTTAAAAAAATAAATAAATTCAAACACTAAAAAAAAGTAGTTCACAATGTGTGAAAAAAATATTACAAAGAAAACTTTTATTAAGTGACTCTGCTCTGATGTTCCACCCTGATACACACTATTTCTCTCATTTAAGTGCAGTAACTGGACTCCAGGAGGCTGTTTGCATGAGGGTCATTCATGGAAGCAAGTTGATATTACCTCACCATCCAGAGAGCCCTTCAAATCAGCAAAAACTCTCCCTACTTTCAGTGGTTAAAACATTAGGCCACTGATTTTCAGGCACAGAAGAAGGGGCTGTAAGGGATTTTAACAGGTCATAGTTTCTTTCCCCCTCCACCCCCAAAAAAAAGAGCTGGATCAACTCATAGAATAATGTAAGTTGGAAAAGACCCTTAAGATTATCAAGCCCAACTGTAATAATTCCTGACTGATGGCTGATGAACAATGCTTGAAACTTTTCAACAATATGGACTCCATATTTTGCTGAGGCCATTTCTTCCAGTCTTTCACTGGAACTTATGGGAAGTTTTTTTCTAATGTATAACCTTAATCTTTCTCTTTACATTTTAAACATGTATTACTTGTACTATATACTCTAGAAGTGTAAGACATGCCATTTTTCAGGGACCTTTTATATATCTAAAGATGGTAACCTCTCAAGCTTCTCATCCTCTAGATGTCACAAATTCAGCTCCCCCACTCATTCCACACAAAAACCAAGGTTCCTATAAATACATGCATAGAACATAAGTACAGTGAATCCAAATTAACACCATATCTCATGTAATCATTGTGCATAGAGAATTCGCTTCTGAAGAGCTAACACAGGTTTCCTCCCTATCCCTTCATTGAGCACAGCAGCTCTGCTAATCTGTCAGATCAAGGCCACCCAGGGCTGCACCAAGACATCCCTCCCAACCCAGTCCTCTCCATAATGGGACTCAGCTAGACACTGCAGGGTGCAAGCACAGTCAGGCAGCTGCAACTTTGCTTCCTGCTTTTCAGCTCCTCAGCTCCTCTCACGACTGCCACCAGCAGGGTCAAGCCTGGATGAAACTATGTGAATCTGCAGGAAGTTTCCTACAGATTTTGCTACAGGTGCAAAGGAATCTGTGATACGTAGAATACAGCTCTCGGGAGAAGAGCCCTCACAAAGTACTTTGCAAGCAATCCAGTGTGATACAGAGACACTGGGAAACTCAATTGCAAAGTTGTGAAAATCAGCTTAGACAAACTACAGGTGCATTTGAAAGAAGCATTCCAAACAAACAGAGAATTAAATAGAAATAATATGTAAAAAACACTGTGTGTTGATCAATAGCTTCAGAACTACATAAACTCTGGGAAATAGACTCAGAAAGAGGCTGGTTTGTCACACAAGGCTTTTCACTGAGCTCTTTCAGGAGTACAGTAAAGGAACCCCCTCTGAAACAGTTACCAAAAAAAAAAAAACAACCCCCGAAGTTAGCAGCACAGAGAAGCTTAGATCACAGAGTTAGGCCTAGATGGATAAAGACAGCACAACCCCTGCTCGTGCTCTAAGCAACATTTAGTGTTATATAGAACCATAGAATCATTTAGGTTGGAAAATACCTTTAAGATCTTAATCAAAATGTTAAAGACTTGACAAAACTGAAAGTCAACATTATCACTCACTAACCATGTTTACAGAAAAAAAAAATTTGGAACCCCTCCAATAGAGATAAAACTCCCAATTCACCCATAAAAGGAGAAGAGAGAATTTATTTTTCAAGCGCTCTCTACACCACTTGAATACTTTTATCAAATATTTTGTATAAAATGAAATAACTTCTTGTTATTTGACTTGATTTCAATCCTTTATCAATGTTATTTATTCTTTCACCAACAGCAAATCTTAACTCTTTCTTAACAAAGCTTCACCTGTTTAAACTGTTCTCAGGTGTGATTCACACAGAGCATCTGCACAGTCTGCTACAGAGCATAGGTAAATGAAAGATTTATATTGTTATTAAACAAAAATCAAATAGTCTTCTGGTCCTTCATCACCCTAGCCACAATAATCTGCTGCCAGAAATTAGAGGAAGTTTTTAATGCCCATTACATAGCCTTCACCATGGGTAATAACATATGCAGATATGGAAACACTAGCTGTGCAGGACAGGCAGCAAAGTCTCTGTCCTCCACTGTCACCTCAGTTACCTTCAGTCCCCACTGCAGGGACTGGCTCACTCGGCACGGTTGTTGCTCTATTCTTTCCCAGCTAAGCAAAGTGTTATTACCTTAAAATACTGGTCTCCTGCTGCTGTCAAATTATTTAAAGTGATGGCCAAAGGAGAGGGACACTGTCAAACAAGTAATATAAACTGAAGCAAAAATCCCCTGACAAGTCTTATTTTGAGGCCTGATGATGATTATGAGCTACATTTCCTCCAACAGAGACTTGAGAATATATTTTAAGGCATTAAAGATACAATGACTGTATTTTACTTCTACTATAACACGTTATTTTCATTTTAAGGAAAGAATAATTCTTAACATGCCAAAAATGCCGACTAATCTTAACAAAACCTCTGGCTGCAAGTCAGGGTTATTAGCATTTCCCTCTTCCAGATAGAAATGCTTAGGTATAGAAGGCAATGCAAACTCCCAGCTGTAAATTAGTGCTGGAGCTCAAAATTGAAACTAGCATCCTTGTTTCTACAGGGAGCTGTGCTTAGTTTCAGCCAGGGGCGCAGTACGGCTCTAAAAGAAGCACATAAAACCTTTCCACCTTGCCCTTTCCCCAATGCTGGTACTAGAAATACACTTGCCACCCAACTAAAACACAGATGATGCCTCCCAATATGGCTGCACACTGCCATTGCATGACTGGCACACTTCCAGTCCTGTGTCTGTAGAGGAATTGGGGACCACTGGGGAAGAAAGGACCAAGGACATGGGAGGGTATGAACTATTCTTACCAAGTGACTCCTGCCACAGGCTTTGCTGCCTCTTTAGATATAAGGACTCAGCCAACCTCCACTTGCTCACAGGTAAAAGGCAAAGAGTAGAAACCTTACTGAAGTGACAACTCACCACTGCTCAAGGTCCCCATTCAGGAGATAATCCTTATTCAGGGAAGAAGTATATTTAAATACTACATAAGTCAATGTAGGTTGTGTGAAGCAATGCTGGCGATTTGTTTAGAAGGCAGAAGGAAGAAGCTGGGATATGCATTTAGCTTAATCTTCCTGAAAGGAAATCAACCTTTCAGCAATTTGGGCAATGTTGAATTAAACGGAGATGCTGCATTCAAGTATTTTGCCATCTGAAATGATCTCAGGGGAACCACCTGCCCACAGAGCACTACAGAAGGAGCATTTCTCTCCGACGTCCTCTGCCAGGCTCCATAAAGGCTACAGCCCGTTCTTAGGGCACATCAAATCCCATGGCAACTGTACTCGGGATGTATTTCCCTCATTTCCCACTCTGATGCTGAACAACAGCCCTTTGTTTGGAGTGACAAATGCAAGCATTTTGAGACGTCCTCCAGAAGCTTCCTGGACAGCCAACTTGCTACTTTGTACACATTTCTTTTATTTGGTGCTTAAGTTACAGAACGTTTTTCTCTCATCCTAGAGCTTTCAAAGTGGATTAATATTAGAAGGTGGCAAGAAAACACATTTGGCAGTCCTGTCTATTGCAAAATATAGTCTGGCTCTTACAGATGAGTTGTGTCAGGAACACACTAAAAGAACCGACTTGCACATCCCCTGCATTGTGTGGAGAACCTCCCATCACAGCTGCACGCTTCACAGCACTACAGGAGAGCTGAAACCGAGACCCAGACCGTGAAGCCAGAGCGACACGCTCTGTCTTTCCCTTGTGGAGCACCTCCAGACCTTATACAAAGGTGCATTTTGTCACTTTCCAGGCAGAAGAGCCCTGCTGGGCCCCTCCCACGAGAAGGACACACTACACGTGGCACACCCCCAGCTCAGCAGCACGGGTCCCACCCGGGTAAAGTCCATCCTTCATATTCACCTTGTGCCACTTGGTAGGTCAGAACACTGACATTAGTTACCTACTTTGTCACTCACTCGCTGCTTTCCATCTGACAGTCTTACCCCAGCTCCTCTGTTCCTAAAGCTACCTCTACACGGAGAGCTGCCCGCACCTCCAATGAGGCTTTACCGCCAAGCACAGCCCAGCCACCTCCCCAAGCGCCTCCAGCCGCCCGGCCCCGGTGCTGACTCCGCTCCCCCTCACCCACCTAAATCCCCAGCAAGACCGGCGGACACCGCGCGCAGCCACCGTTAAACGGTCGCTTCGCGGCCCCGCCCCTCGTGGCCCCGCCTCCCCAGAGCGGCTCGCTCGCGCCCGACCGCCCCGCTCCCCTTATCGCCCGGCCGCAGCCGCCTCCCGGGGTATCGTCCGCGGGCAGCGACACCCCCGCCCCGGCCCCCCCGCCAGGGGCAAGCCTGCTCCGGGCACGGCGGTGGGCTCCGGCCGCTGCCCGGGGCCTGCGAGAGTCCGCATCGCCCATCCCGGGGCGGAGCGGAGCGGAGGGGAGCGGCGCCCAGCCCGGCGCCGCCCCGCGCGGGAGCTTTGTTACCCCGCATGCAGCATCCGCCGGGGAGGCGGCTGTCCCCGCCTGCCCCCCCGCCCCGCGGAGCGCTCGGAAGGCGGCGCGGCGGGGGCTCCCCGGCGGCAGGCCCGCCCCGCGCGGTGCCCGCCGTCACTGCCGCGGGCGGTT